>CAKNYM010033114.1:0-20072 GCA_932195095.1 Andricus curvator
TTCGTGTCCTCAAGACACACGAGGGTTTCGCCGGCCTGTCGTCGTGATTTTGTCGTTGCCTATGACCACCCATCTCACGGTTGTGAGACGTGGCCATAGGTGTGATTTACCGCGGTGCTACTGGGTGATAGTCCAATATATAATATAATTTTAGATTCTTTAATTTAATCAAAAAATAAATAAATAAAAATTTTCAAAATTTCAAATTGATGAATTTTTCAATAAAATTTTTTTTTACATTATTGGTATGTACATTTAATTAATAATCAATAGTAATATTTTAAATTTTCAAAACAATTTTTAAGGTTTGTTAATAATACTTAATTTTCTGACTCTTGTATTTAATTTAGTAGTTAGATTTATCTAGAAACTATAGTACCTTATGATATAAATTGATGATACGTCATTGATAATTTCTGTCTTTGTTAAGGTTTCTCTTTCTTTCTTTCTCAATTTCTCTTCGTAAAAATGGAGCATAATGGTTGTGATGTCTCCGAATTATTTACAACTAAATTAACTAAATTATTAGTTTTGCAATCTTGAATTTACAATATTAAACAATTTTTAATAACATTAATATCAACAAAAAAATCACAACTAGAAAATGAAGAATTTGAAGGTAAATATTTAATTACAATTTCTTAACCTCAAAAAACTTTTTACTCAAATGTATCAATTAAAACCTAAATTATTCCATATTTATATAGTGAAGAAGAATGAGAAAGAGAAACCTGTAAAGAAAAATTGAAGATGTTGATGAACTTCGAAATTTAACGAAAATTTTAATATTGTCCTCGGAGGGTTCCGTCTCCACTCGGGTGCGGCCCGGCAACCCTTTCGTGCAGGGCCGTCCCGAGTTCCATTTAATGGCAACAATTCTGTTACAATATTTTCCGAGAGTTTATCTGAGATTCGCAGACTAGATGGTGTTTATTTTAAATTAAAGTGAAAAATTCAGTGGAATTTTGTGAGAATTGAAAAAAAAAGTGTTGAAACAGGTTTGCAATTAACTGATTGCTGTGAACTAAAGATAAGAAACCTGGTGTCTGATGGAATCGGATAGTGCTCGTTCTCGTTTTAAATTTACACTCAGTGCCACCTGTTGAAATATTATTTGTGAAATTGTTTGAGTATAAAAGTCACTTCATAGCAAATTTTTGTTCAGTAGCTTCCCAACCACCAAATAAACAGTGAGCATCATAACTTCTTAGCAGACTCTTACCTGACAGGAAAAATGAAGCCTGAGCAGAGCAGGAAACTGATCGCCGTCATGGAACAGGGATACATCATGTTAACGAAGAAAAGAAAAATAGATAAAATCAACAAGTACATCAAATTTGGTACGAAAAATATTATAATATTAAATAATATGTTAAAGTATTTATAATTGTCCGTAGGCCAAAAAATTCATGTTCAATAAACAATAGGAATTTTGAAGGCGTTGAAAACTAAATTAAAAGTAATGAGAAAAAAGGGAAAAGGTGTTGAAAATTTGAAAAGAATAACAGAAAGAATACAATAAGAAGACTTAGAATCAGCTTTCAAGAGTAGGATAAGAACCGAATGTGTAGTAAATTTAAAGCATAAGGACCTGAAATATTTTTGAAGGACACGAAGTCCATGGTCGTTCGAAGAATAAAAAATATTTTAAAAAAAGATGGGAAATTTAAATCCATAATGAACGGTGAATCGGTAGAAGAAATTAAATATATAAACACTGAAAATAATGGAATCTTACCATCAACTGACATCAGTGCATGGTATGATGAAAATGTGTTGAATCAAATTTTAGTTAAAGAAGAAGAATTTCAGAAAATGGATTTAGGATGGACATTAACAGAGATCAACTAAATTCTTACCCACATTTCGACACACTATTAGAACATGATGAAATCTCGTTTCCTATAACTCTTGAAGATTTTCCAAAATTTGAAAAAATGACTGAGTTGTACATAAATGTTTACGGCGTAGAAGACGTTGAAAAAATATAAGAAAGGTGAAATTGTATCACTATATCTAAGCAAAGAAAAGTCAACATGCTTTGATTAAAAACTTATCCCGATTAGTAAAGTCTTAGATTGCGCAACCACATTCTCGTACTTACTTTTGTGATAGGTGCCTGTGTCACTTCAAATTTGAAAAATCCTTACAGAATCATAGATTGGATTGTGAAAATGCGCATCAATGTAAAATGATATTATCCGATTAAAAAGAAATATGTTTGAACTTCCGAAATTACAGGTTTAAAGAGAAAGTTCCATTCTCTATGTATGCTGACATTTTTTTTTTATTTGTTTTTTATGAGGGCTGGTGAAAAGTGTACTATTAACACAACGAGAAGGTCCGCACTTCGCACTTCACGGTACTGTGGGGATGCTGATGTCATCACTACAATGATCTTAATATATAGGAATATACACGAAGATCTTAATTTGATGATTATAGTGATGCCATCAACGACCCACTAAAAAACACCACCCTTTCTTCTTGGCAGAGATCCCTCCGGAGCCACTTTCGCATTACTTCAGGATATGCCGTTTTCTTCAATGTTGGAAGTGCCTGGTGGTTTTCTTATTTTCTGGCAATTTGTTCTGCCTTTGTTCTCCTGTAGCGCCTTTTATGTTCCAACCAAGATGTACGCATCGTCCTCAGTAACGAAACTTCTCCGCGAATCGCGCTCGTCGGCCTTCGACATCTTGGTCGGGTGCAGTTGATTGGGCTGTCATCTGGTAGGCTTCTTCAGCGGGGCTGCCTCCCTGAATGACGCGCATCTCATCATCCCCAGATGATGGTCAGTCCGGGGCTTTCCTACTTTTGCGCTGCAGAGGTAGCACTCGAGAGTGTTTACGCACTCCGCAGACCTGTGTCCCTCCTTGCTGTATCTCCAGCATCCTCTCGTCCTGCATCTTCTTACGTACACAACAGGACACCCATCCCACTTTTAGATGCCCTGCGCGTGCCTAACGTCTCCTTCGTGCTGCTCGCCAAATGTTTTTTAACGGCCGCCTCGACCTCCTCCGCTTCTGAGGTAGTTTCGAGGTCCAATATCTCGACCTCAATGCGAAGGACCAGCTCTCGCACACAACCCTTCTCCCCAACAGCTGTTCTGATGGCAGCGGACAGCATTGATCTAACATCCACTGCAGGCCCGACTTCTACAAGGACACCCCTGATTTCTACACCACTCAGCGTAACCCGAACCCTCGGCCGGTTTTATGAGAACAGCCTCGCGTCGAGCACGCCTCTGCATCTCTTTTGCCTTTTTGACTTGGTTGCAGGTGTCTTTTTGCTACCTCCATTCTTCTTTTCTGGCGTGGACGTTCCAGGTGCTGCAGCGGTGCGGGTCCTCGGCTTCTTCGCCCTTTGCCTCGTGATACTTGCCTCGACAGGGCTCAAAGAAGGCTCCCTCTCTCGCTTCCCAAGTTGGGGAGTGGAAACCTCCACATCTTCTTTGGTTTGGGTCCCCGTCTGGCTCGTATTCTTCTTCTCCTGTATCTTCTTCCTAGCCTTTTTTAGTTTTTCGGCGATGAAATGGCCAACACCTCACAGGACAAACTTAGCGTAAATGTTTGTAATTGAGAGTTCGTCCACAACATCCCGTCTCTCAATTTTTTGATGAGCCTCCGTTGCTCATCCATGTTTCGCTGCGCAATCGTGAATTCCCTCCTGACCTCTATCTTTTCGTTCATATCGAGCTTCTCCGTCACGTCCAAAGGACCACCCAGCTCCTCGCATATACTTCTCTCTAATTTGGTTTGCCCCCCCCCCCCCGAAAATCCGTGGAACCAGCACCAGGGCTTGCACCCGATCGGAACCGGCGGAGAGATTTTTACTCTTTTGGGGATTGTCGTTTTTTCCATACTCATTGATGATCGGTTTCTTTTCGTGGTTCCTTCCTCTATCTGGTTTTTGTCCGCCCGGGCATTTGATTTCCATGGTACACCCATATCTGAGAGGCGTTCCCCTATCCGCAACCTGGGGAGACGCCCGATGGGGGACCAGCAACCCCACACGGGGTGTATGCTGACATTGAGTGTCTATTAATGGAAGTTGCTAAAACCCGTTTGGATATAGAAACGTATCAGAAGCATGTTCCATACAGTGTTACATTTTATTCAAATTGCAGCTTTGATGACTCTCGTTCAAAATTTGAAATTTATCGTGGAAAATATTGTATGGAGTGGTTCGTAAATGAATTAAAAGCAATTGCGCAAAATATTTATTATCAATTAACGTGCATTGTACCAATGGAGAAACTGACCCTGGAGCAAGAAGCAGAGTTTAGGTCTGCTCAAAACCGATAGTTTTTCACAATTTGTTGGGATATGATTCCCACTTTTCCATGAAAGCATTAGCTGAACAATTTAAGGGCGAGGTTAAATCATTACCCGTCAAAAAAAAAATTCATCTCATTCACTCAATATGTTGCTGACACCAAAGTGAATCTGCGTTTTATAGATTCGTTTCGTTTCATGTCGAGTAACCTTAAAAAATTATCTTCTTATCTGGGAAATGACGATAGAAAAATTAATCTCAAACATGGTAATAACCCGGAAGCATTTCAATTATTATTTAGAAAATAAGTATTTTCTTACGACTATATTGATGATTGGGGAAAATTAAATGCGCAACAGTTATCACCTAAAAGCGCATTTTATTCAAAATTAAATAGGCAAAAGTGAGAAAACAATGTCCAACATTGTCCTGAATGATGAGAGATTAGAACAAGTTGACAAGAACGTATATCTGGGTAGCCTATTCACTAGCGACGGAAAAATAGACGGGGAGTTAGACAGGGGCATAAATGAGGGTAAGAAGGTTATCGGTAGAGCAGGGTCCATTCTCAGAAATAAAAACATATAAAAAAAAAGCTAAAATGGCCATACATGATTATATATTTGTACCGAGTGTACTATACGGTAGCGTGACATGGACCTGTCAAGAAAAGGACAAGAGTAAAATTAACGGGATTGGCATGAAACCTCTGCGTACAATATGCAGGAAAACACTGATGGACCAAGTCCGAAACGAGATAATCTTCAAAGAATGTGGTACAGGAGAGACAATAGTTGACATATGGGGAAGAAATCAGTTAAGATGGTTTGGACATGTTGAAAGAATGAAAGATGGAAAACTGACCAAACAAGTGTATAAAGGTAAAGTGAATGACAGAATGCCCAGAGGTAAACCGCCGAAAGAATGGTTAGAGTCTGTGAATGAGACATTAATCCGAAGAGACATAAGAAGCCGTAGAAAGGCGAAGGCTTGCATGAAAAAATGCATGGACGTGAAGGAAGCTAGAGTAATATGCCAGGACAGACAAGTGGGGCGACAAATAGTTTGTAAACAGAGTGACAATAGAGTGAATGACGCCTGAAACAAGAGAGATTGATCAGCAACCTGGGTCGGAGTAGTGTTGCGAAACAAACGTTTTATTTAAATAAATAACACGACAATTCTAGATCAATCTAAAAAATCTGCATTTCCTACCTCACATTACTCCTTTCCTCACCGAGCGATGTTTGGGAAACGTTTAATATAAAAACTTGGGAAGAATACTCTGATTTGTACTTGAAGACCGACGTTTTACTATTAGTCGATGCTTTTGAAAATTTCAGAAAAAATTGTTTGACACCTATAATCTCGATCCCTTACATTACTATACAGCTTCAGGACTTTCTCTTGATGCGATGCTAAAATTAATTGGAATTAAACTTAAATTATTATTAACAGATCTTGAAATGATTCTTCTCATTGCGAGGACTATTAGTGGCGATGTAGCGTAATGCTCAAATAGATATGCCAAATCGAGTAACCGGATTTATGGGATCAGATTTTTATCCAAGCGAACCTGAATCTAATATCTCATATTTTTATATTAGCAATCAGTATGGTGCAGCAATGAGCGAATGTTTACCATTTGACGATTTCTAATGGGTTCTTGATCGAGATATCCATCGACGCCTCCATTCAATATGAGTCTATGTGCTGATAGCCCCGTGTATGAGACTACGCGCTGTGTATAAGCATAGGGAATAGTCTCATACAGAACGCTGTCAGCACATAGACTCATATTGAATGAAGGCGTCGTAATGTACACAATATTACAGACGATTCACCAATAGGTTACATTTTGGAGGTAGACTTGGAACATCTTGCAGAATTGCATGATTTTCATCAAGATTTGCTTTTGGCTCCAGAGCACTTTGTACCCCCTAATTCCTCATGCAAAATACCAAAACTTACAACGAGCTTATTTCCAAAGAAAAATTACGTAGTCCACTACAGAAAATTGAAAATTTATTTGAGTTTGGGACTAAAGGTAACTAAAATTCATAGAATTCTAAAGTTTGAACAAAAACCTTGGTTAAAATAGTACATTGACTCAAATACAGGAAAACGAAAAATGTCCAGCAATGATTTTGAGAGAAATTTCTACAAGCTAATGAACAATTCTAAGTTTCAAGCCATTTCAAGCCAAACAGTATTTTGTATGTAACGTGACTGCCCTGGATTTAGAGATACCTAATTTTTCTTAAGACTAGTGAGACCAAAATTTTTTTTCTATCAATTTCTATTGCATTGATTCCATATCTTGCTTCTTCAAACAAATGGCATATAGCATTATAAACGAAAGCTGTGTTTGTCACTGGTGCTCCATCAGTTCTTACAATTCTGCCATGTACGTGAAGTGAACTTTTGCTTGGTAGGAGACAGTGGTCCTGATTTTGAACAGCAATCCGAATTTCATCACTGTTGTTGAGGCCAAAGAAGGAGGAAGAAACTGCTGCAGCGTCAGCAAAGACGGCAAGCAGGAAGAAGACGACGCGGAGAGGAGCTCGACCCGAGGCGGTTCTTATAAAACCGGCCGAGGGCTCGAGCTACACTGAGGTCCTCAAGAACCTCAAGCAAAAGGTGAAGACGGACACCCTTGATGTAAAAATCAAGGGTCCCAGGGAAACTCGAAGTGGAGAGGTCCTTGTTGTGGTAGGACCTGCAGCGGATGGCAGAGTCAAGCTGTCGGCTGCCATTAGAGAGGCTGTTGGAGAGACTGGGAATGTGCGTGAGCTCGTCCCACGCACTGAGGTCGAGGCCTTGGACCTCGACAACATCACCGAAGCGGAGGAAGTAGACGCTACGGTTAAAAGACACTTCGGTGTTTCCACGTACGGTGATATAAAGGTCAATTTAACGAAAAAGGCCTTCAGAGGAAGTTTGAAGGCCTTTGTTGAGATAAAGAAGGATCTGCCAGCAAGGCTGCTACGTACAGGGCACCTGAAGGTGGGATGAGTGTCCTGTCGTGTACGGAAAAAAACGGAGGTACTACGATGTTATCGCTGCCAGGGCCTTGGCCACATGGCAGCAAATTGCGAAGGTCCTGATAGGACAAGATCGTGCTGGAGGAGTGGAAAAGAGGGCCATAGAGCTGCAATGTGTGAAAGCACGCCGCAGGGCTACCTCTACGCCATGAAGGAAGAAAAGCCCCGAGCGGATCACCTGCCGGGTACCATGAGGTGCTCGCCGTTTAGAGAGGCAGCCTCGGCGAAGAAGCCTCAAGGACGACGTAAGTTAGCGACCACACCCAACCAAGATGCTGAAGGCTGATGAGCCCGATGTGCGGAACCACCGCACTACTGTGGACGATGCGCGCACTTTGGTTGGGTAGGAAGAGGTGAAATGCCAAACAGGCAAGGAAAGTTGGAAGTCGAAGCACAGCTTACTGGCCTTATTCCCATGTCCCTGAAGTAATGCAAAAAGCGATTCCAGGGACATGGGTTGGCAGGAAGAGGAGGTGAGTTTAGTGTGTATTACCATTTTTAAGGTCGAGTTCCACACTGAGTGCGTAAATGCATTCTCACCTCCCCTACAAAAAAAAAGCTGGTGTGCATGAATTCCACAGTTCAAAATCGATTCATCAAAGATAATTGCTGCTTGAATATTCATAATTTCCCCCTCCATGACTAACAATCAAACGTTGATAAACAAATTTACAAATGCAGGTGCAAAAAAGCTTGAATCCCTTTATTCTCTTCTTCTTTTGAGCTTTAAACCTAGACTTTTTATGCAGAGGGCGCTTTGGGGTGTTAACCTTTTGACTGCTCTTTGTCGACTGATTAGTGTGTGGCATCGTGCTGATTTACTGATACCAAAGCCATACTTCTTGTTGAAGACGATACCCATTATTAGAGAGACTTGATGTGTAGTCTAATTGTTACAACTTCTCCGCGAAAATGAACAAAATGTTCGTCTTGATCGACTATACGGAGGTGTATATGATCTATTGTCTGCACGGCGACTGTTATGTAAATGACATGAGATGGTACTTCCACTATCTTATATCCAGGTGACACCACAGGAAAAAATTCATGCATATTATGTACTTTCTGGCCATTAAGGTATGCACCTGTCGTTATGCTACACTCAATTCTTAAATAATTCACTTTTGTGATTGATACCGGTTGATCAGATTCATAAATTTATTTAGCTTCTAGTCTGCGTGGATAAAAACCAAGCAATTGACCGATAGAATCTTTAGGTTCAAAATTTATATCGCGAGTGCAATAAATTGCACTTTTTAAAGCATTATTGTTTGGCTTAATATGAATTTCAATACCCTTTTACACTAAAAAATTCTGTACATAGCGCTTTATGTCACTTATTTCATAACCCCCTGTAGGTATTTCAATTATTTCATCACCCACATAAAATTTATTTTGACAAATGTCCTCATAAGGTATCGAATTAGAGGCTAGAAATTCAACAATTTCAAGCCCGTAATTTTTATGAGAAGACGACTCAATCGGAAGAAAAAAGTAATTTTCCAGGATTGGAGAAATTCCCGATAATGTTAATATCAATTAATTATCCATGATGACTGATAGCATTCAACTGACCTGATATTGCAAATTTCAGCACTTGTATAGATTAAACGTACTTTTAGATTTTAATTGATTGCATAGAGATTGTAAACATAAATGTCCTCACACAGATGTATCATAATTTTGATATCTATCATGATGATACTTTATGCTAACAGTACCGAGATACTTGAAGAGATCCGAAGGTGGCCGAAGATTACCGAAGCTATCGAAATCAATTATTTTACCGTCAATATTTTTATACGCACACCAATGTGTTCCTGGTCCTTTTTCATCATCAAGATCAACAATGGCACATTCATATTTACGTGGTCCACACTTTTTTCATCCATTTCGCATAGAAACACCTCGAAAATGCAGAATCTTCAAAGATTTTGTGAGTTCAAGTAAACCTGAAACAGTTAAGGCCCGCTGAGGTAGCTTCACTTTGAGTTTTTTGACTTGCGTTTGAGTAATGCTCCTTTTTTATATGGCTTTAGATGAAGCCCTAATCTTTCCTATATGGCTTCAAGTGAAGACCTTTTCCTCAAGCAATGGCTCCCATCGTTTTATTATGTCATTTACTCTCTGAAACTTGTTGTTTTGCGGAATTTGCATCATTCACAGCTTTAGCTATTCCAGTCGGTCCACTAGCTAACGCTCCCGCAGCACTAAGACCCGCAAAAAAAGGGTATGAGGAAGGGTAAAAATCCTCCTACTTTGTCTAGTACAGGTAGAACACGAGGCTTATTTTTTGTTCTTCCACCAGTCTTCATTACAGCTGCGCGTGCGCCTCTGAGTGCAGATTTAATGGCAGTTTGCGCATTATTGCTTGAAATCATTGACTTTTTAGCAGCAGCGACCATTTTCCTCAGCGCTGTGGTAGGTTTTTCATTCCTGAGATCCATCCCTAATTTTGACTTAATCTTTATTGTGTTTGCTATTCCCCAAGCAGCCGCCTTTTCACCTACGTCTGCGTTCTGAGCAAAGACACGTTTCCAAGCTTTTTCAGCTAGTACTCTGTCAGCTGAGTTTCTAGCTTCTATATTTTCTCCATTTTGCAGCGTCCAGTAGATGGATTCTGGAATCACCTCGTGCTAATTGTTTTGCTAGTTTAGTACCTGGTCCACAGTACTGGTAATCAGGCAAATGTAAATTAAACGGTAAATTTTGGATGATTCTATTGATCAAACCTCTTCCACGTTTAGCCTGCTTCACGGTTAATTTTCGACTGACTCTTTTGCCTCTGTGAGCGATCATATCTATGCAAGGGATACTTTCAGACTGAAGGGTGAACCTATATAACCAGGATATTTATAGTTTTTCCAGCCATTCTTTGTCAAGACGTAGTTTAAGGCTCTACTGGTGCATCCAAATGGACTAAGATTTGAAAATGGCGTTGAGTACTATCCTTTCAATGGACATTAAGGGTTTATAATGCCGAGTGAAACAAAAGCAAATTCAGTCATTGTATTTGATGATGTAACTTGTGAGAAACAAGATGATATAAGAGCATTCTTTTCCATGGGTGGACACCAGGATGTCGACTGTTTTTGTCTTGAGTCAGGCATATGCCCATATTCCTAAACATCTTGTATCCTATAATGTTAGTTTACTTGTGTTAATTAAACAAAATGAAATGAATCTAAAGCATATCCATGATGATCATGTAAATACTGACATGACTCATTCACAATTGAAAAATATGTGTTTAGCTTGTGAATTACTTCGACAAAAATATAGGTTAATAAAGTTAGGTAAAGGAACAGTTGAGCGCACATTGAGTGATATTTTTAAGCCCATTGTTAGTCCACTCGAGAAAATTGTTGGTGATCTCAAGAATATAAAAAAGTTGAGCCAATTAAAAGGAAATGAGAAGCAAAGAGTAAAGTTGAAGAAAACATTGACGATGATCATGATGATGATTTGTCATTTAAATCAATCAATGATTAGGAAGAAACATACGAGACTTAAGACCCCAGTAACTTAGAGTTATCAACTCATAGTGAAGCGGAAAATAACTCAGAAACGCCTTCTACTTCATGGACTGATGATGATGATGATGATAATGATGATGCAAACAAGTATCTCGTATTATTAGGTGAAAGAAGTAGAGAACTCGATAATGTGTGTGAACTAAGGAAATCAACGAAAGATAGATTAATGATTTCAGATTCTCCGATAAGTTTCAGCCCGAACTATATTCATGCGGGTAATTTGAATTTTCCCAAAAGTAAAAGTTTGATTGAACTTGTATTTAAAAGAGTACCCGAAGATTCCTCTATAACTCCCAGTGATCCTGAAGATTTTAGACAAATTATAATTGCAACAAACGCGTATAAAAATCATTATGAGCCAGATGGTGAAATTCGCAATAATAAAGCCTTTAAATATCAAACCTTTATGAAGGAATTAATTTTCACATCTCCATCAAAAAATACAGATAGACGAAGTAAAAACCAAAAATCATTATCAGGTAAAAGTCTGATCCCACAACACATGATTGCTAGAGAGGGAAGTCTGATGGATCACATTTACTGGAATGATCTCAATGAATTGGTAGATCGATTACGCTTACTGTGAGTGTCTCAAGCAGCTGGAAATCCAAGTCACACAAACGAAACTATATAAATTATTAAGAAACTACGAGAGCTAGAATTATATATCAACGAGTGTTTTGTCAAGATTTTCATCATTTGCAAGATGAGTATCGATGTATTCGGACGTTATTCCAAGCGAGCAGAGAGTACAAGTCGTGGTGCGCCTGGAATTGGCTTCGAAGTCACATCTGAAGGACATTATGACATGAATAGTAAAAGGCTGCGTAAAGTGGATGATGCTCAAGAGCAGAATGATGCCGTTAATCTGAATATGGGGCAACATATGATACTGCATGAACTTCAGACTATCTAAGATGTTACAGCTCATTTGCGAACTGAAGTAGTTAACAATAATATGATGATTAAAACTTTGGAAACTTCCACAGATAAGCTTTTTAAAAATGAGAAAATTGATGCTCAATAAATTCAAAAACTGGTGTATCAAAATTGAGAAGGCATTAGTCAAGTAGGCAAGAGACAGAACGTACTCAAAAATGGACTTTAAGAGGCAGCAGTTGGTGAAGGAGCTGCACAAGCCAGCTAGAAAAAATTACCAACGTCGACATTTTGACATCCGTGGCATTGGTGAGGCCTGGCAAGCTGATCTTGTTGAAAGACAACCATACGAGAGAGATAACAAAGGATGCAAGTACATCTCAACTGTGATTGACATATTTTCAAAATTTGCTTGGGCTGTTCCCATTATATCCAAGAAGGGTGAACTCGCATTTTCAAAATCTAATGAAGCGATATAAAATAAATTTGTACTCGACATTTAGTAATTTGAAAGCATCAATTTGCGAGCGATTTAATCGTACCTTGAAAAATAAAATGTGGATGCAATTCAGCTTTCAGGGTAATTATACGTGGATAGATATTTTGAAAGATTTAATTTTGTCTTACAACGATACCAAACATCAGACGATTAAAATAACACCATAAGATGTTACTAAACAAAATGAGAACAAATTGTTGTTTGATGTATACAAAAATTTCATTGTGAAATAAGCAGTTAGAAAACCTTAATTTGAAATAGGAGATGAAGTACGTATAAGTAAATGTAGGCATGTTTTTGAGAATGCCTACACACTGAATTGGACAACTGAAATATTTACCATAAGTCATGTTAAGAATACTGAATTAGTGACCTATATGCTTAAAGATTATTATCAAGATAAAGCTATTGCAGGTAATTTTTATGAACAAAAACTTGGTAAAATTAGACATCCAGACATTTATCTTGTGGAAAAAGTACTGAAAAAACGTGACAATAAGCTGTTTATAAAATGCTTAGGCTTTGATGACTCCCACAATAGTTGGATAGATAAGTCTAACTTGTAAGTATCCTTGTATTAGTATTAAGTTTTTCTGAATAAAGATGATTATTTTCAAACATATATATTTTTACTTACACATCTACCCTTAAACGTTTCAATGATGATATTCTTTGTACGTTGAAACGGCATAACACTCTGTTCCAGAATATACCGGATGATACAAAGACTGACTTCCTGGATAACAGCAAACGTTGTTTCTTATAGTACAAACGAATAATATTTTTGGGTTACTTGAATTTGCTCCAAAGTCACTATATAATCTCCAAATCTTTTGCGCATTAAATGAATGTAAATCTATAAGGAAGTAATAAATCATCTTTGTTTTTCTCGTAATAACCTTGAACCTGTTTAGCTCAATTCGGCTCTTACAACCGCGCAATACTATAATACTTCGACGTCATCAGGACCTTTCGAGAATGTTCTAGCAGCTTAGCACGGACATAATCCACTGCAGGTTAGAAGCTTCTCGATGTCGGTGAGGTAGGCATCTTGATCCAGAACTTCCCCTGCCTACCTACTTACCCTTAAAACCAAAAATGTCAATTCTTCATGAAATCGACCTTTTGAGCACTTTATTCTCGTTTGTTTTTTTAATAAAAATTATTTCTGTTAATCTAGTGGAATATTTATCAATATTGTTTCATTACTTTTGAATTATTTGCACAAATTGCATTGTTTTATAAAATGTTTTTCCCAAAAATTCGTCGAACTGGCAGTTTATAATCGTTAAGTGATATAAATTTATTTTCATATATTTTGCAGTTGTTCAAAGAATAAATAATTATTCATTTTCAGCAACATTTAATTTGCTTAAACTTTTTCTTGAACTTCTTTTCTGCTATTATTATTAAAACTTCTGATTGTTAAAAACAATTATTTTTTTATATTTCTGAATTGTTTCAACAATTAAATATCTTCGTAACAGAAACATATAATAAATATAAACTGCAAGTTTGACGAATTTTTGGGAAGAAACCCTTTTTTAAACAAGTGGAATTTATGTACATAATTACAAATGAATTAATCAATGTTCATAAATATTCAATTTGACCAACAGTAATAATTTATATAAAAAACTAATTTTCGAGCAAAAAATAATTTAAACGAATGGAATTTGTTTAAACAATCAAAAATCAACTAACCAATGTTGATAAATATTCCACTAAACAAAAAGTAATAATTTGTAATTAAAAAAAAAATAATTTGTACAAACAAAATTATGGAATTAAATTCCATTTGTTTGAATAATTGAAAATTAATTACCCAATGTTGATAAATATTCCACTGGAACAATAGAAATAATTTTTAGTGAGAAAAAAACTGAATAAAGTGCACAAAAGTTCGATTTCATGAAGAATTGACATTTCTAGTTTTAAGGGTAGTTTTAAAGGCATCGTGAGGGTGTGTTAGGGGTGTCAAACCCATATGTCTGATACATTACATTCTTCCTTGCATAATTCTAAACAAGCCCCTATACTTTCCCGTAACATTTTCTCAAACCCTGAAAAATTATTTCAAAGACTCAAATAAGTGATTTTCCCCGTGCCCTTTACATGGAAAACTTCAAGTCAGAACCGGCATCTATTGAAATCAAAACAAAAAATATGGAATTTCTTTTTTTGGATTTTGAATCAAATGAGGGGGAGGGGGGGGGGGGGTCGCTGCCCTCTGAAATGAAAAAAAAAATTTCCATGCATTTTTGGCCACCCCAATGCACATGCTTTTTTGGTATATAGTGAGCATGGAGGGGATAAAAACAATGTTTAATCGATCAATTATTGACTATGAGTGGTTGGTTGGAGGCGATAATGATGTTGTATTTTTTTTGTATAGTGTTATTTTGTATTCTTCGAAGTTAAATAATTACGGGCTGATAGATTTGTTTATAATAGGGTCCCAATAGCTTATAACAATCAAATTGTTTAAGAAATTATTTTTGCGTAATTTAAAAACTCCTAGAGATATTGCTCAGGCGAATCTGACTATGTTCTTGGATTTTTACTAGGACGATTGGTTTTCTTTACAGTGCCTTGTGCATCAAGTGCAGTAAGTGTGTCTTTACAGCCGAGAGTGATGTTTGCAGGATGAATCGTAGGCGAGCGCGTTTTCGAGGAATTTAGATTTTAGCAGCCCAGGAAGGAGTTTAAGGGAGGGCGTGGAAACCAGGGTGCAGCCTCGGTGGTGTGGACTGTGGAGAAGGCAAAACCCCGGCTGTCAGGCCCAGGGGGGAGCCCCTCGTAAAGAACAAAAAGAACTACATAGAAAGGAGAAAACATTGCTGCTTCACACAGCTCCAGTGGTATGGTTCATTGCCACAATTTTGCTAAATTTCAGAACAACACTGGAACGTAACATTTAATTTTAACGTCCATAACGTTTCCGCGTTCCTGGATTAGAAACGCGGAGCACGTTTTGACTTTTGAGAAATGATAGTAAGGTTATGAAATGGTGATTGGGACTTGGCGAGTAGGCATATAGATGGCAGCACTCTAACGAATTAGAATTGTTTAAACAATTGAAAATCAGTTAAAAATTAACTAGGTATTCTCAAATGAACTATTAATGATCAATAAAAAAAATTCAAACAGCGTTAATAAACCGCAATATTACGTAAATTTCAAATTTACCACTTATGAGGCTTTCTTTGAGGATCCATAAGATTGGCTTAAAGTCATTTTCCATCAAAATTTATGAAATCCACGAAGGATGATTAGGAACCACCCTAATATCACAATGTAGCACCTACTTTTTGTTCGTGCCCGTACCGTAGAGCAGATCGACGATTCTTCACTTTAATACGATTACTTTTGAATTTTTCTGTTTTGACCAAAATCTTCGCTTTACCTGCTACTTGTTCAAATCGATCTATATAAAAGGTTACAGATCACCCCTTAGGCAGCTATCTGATCAGTTGAAAAATAATTTTCCAATCATTTGATTCAACGCGCTTGGTCGGCTCTATAGAATAAAAATCATTGACGTTGTGGTAGACGGCAGAGTGGGTGACGTGAAGTGGGCAAATTAACGAATGGGTCAGGTTTCTGTAAAGCATGCGAGTAATATTGATACGACCATGGGCTTTTTGCGTTGAACAAGGGAGCATTCGTTACAATGGACAATAACCGTTTATCCATATTTCAAAGTTCAATGTGCTATCAGGCGATTCGGTTGGCGTGAGTGGAGGTTGGGAGAAGTGGTATTCGATAAAAAACAGCATGAAATTGCATTCCTAACCGGGCGACAAGCAGCGCTTTATCATGCTTTTCGAATTGGCATGGAAAGGTGGGCCGTCCATATCTGACCGCCGTGGTGTGGACGCCTCCGTAAATCGCATTTGCCATGAATAATGACCACGACCATACTGCACCTCAATGATAATATTGTCTGACAAAATAGCTCTTGTTTTTAAGAACTTCGAAATCGATTCAATATCTATTTTTTTTCTAGAGAAAAAATAAATTTAAACGGTTTTATAAATCGAAACAAATGATCTAAATTCTAAGTAAATATGAAAAAATCTGAAAATATCAGATACCCGAGTCGAAATTTAGCTCCTAATACTTTGAACCTTTAACTCATACCTTAGTAGGTGCTGTAAGCAGTAAAGTAGGTTGTAAATAAGCATTTGTTATTTATTAGCAAAAGTAAAGTAATAATATCCGATTATACGCGTTTTAATTAGGATTATCCACTGTAAATCATTATCTAATGTAGGGTGATTTCCCCTACTCACTTCTATAGAAATCGGTCCATGAATCCAAATTCTGTCAAGAAATTGTTTGAAAAAGTTGAAAAAAATATTTTTAAGCTCAAATATTGTAATAATTGCTTAATCTGGCACCAATGAATAGAGGTCAAAGAAATTCAGTGCAATAACTTAAAATTGCTAACGCTGGGGTTGTCAAAATTTCAAACGAATGATCCAATATCATCAAAATAAAGACTTTTTTTACGGAAAAGCCATTTGGAAGTTTGACATCTTGACTTCAGATTTGTCATCAGGGACTTAAACAACCCCAGAGTTAGTGATTTTAAGTTATCGTACTGAATTTCTTGATAATTAATTTTTTCATATATAAGGTCCGCCATATTTAATAAATCATTTTGAATTTTGAAAACCTGACTTCAGATTCAATATCAGCGACGAAAAAACCCTAGGGTAAGCAATTTTAAGTGTTTTGAAGCAAATAGGCTGATGCGTTACTGAACTTTGACCCACTCGGTGACTGATGCGCAGATTTTTTATCATATCTCAATAAAGAATAGAAGATGTTCAAGTATTACGTAACGCGCTTTTCTTTTATTTATATCGATTGTCCTTCTACACATCACGCCAATTTTATTCTTGTCTTTATTTCAACAAAAGAAACACGTGTTGTGTAATATGTGAACGATCCCTTATCTGAATTTCTTTTTACATTATTGTTTGACACATCAAAATGAACAAATTTGGCCTTAATTCGTATAAGAAATCAAATATTACCTGAAATAGAGCACATTCAGTTTTTTCTTAAATTTTTTCGATATTTTGAGATTATTCAAATGAATGTTGTAGCAATTGTCAAAAAAAAAAGATAATACTTGAAATCTGAATTAAAAAGAAATCGAAATGACCTGCAAAATGTCCAAAAAAATTTAATTATGAACCCTAAAAAAATGGTTAAATAATTTGTTATTAACAAAATTAGTTACAAATATATATTAAACTACAACTGATGACAATGAAGTGATGGCAGATTCGTGTTTAGCGTTAAAAAATACTTTGGAAATGGGATGTCATATTCAGCAAGGACATAGGTCATTTTTTATGATCAGTGGTAATTATCACAAACGAGTTCAACTTTTCAAATTATTCAAAATAATATGTACTTTAACATGTAAGAAAAATCCATTATCAATTTATGGCTTACTTTGTCTCCATGTAGGTTTCTTTGCCATTTTCAAGCCTTGAGATTTGAAATAAGAATGACAGAAATGTAAGCAAGTTACTTGTTAACATAAACTTTAATACCGATAATTAGCATCAGGGGGTTGTACTTTCTGTTGCAATTATTTACTATCTAAATCTAATGAACTTAAACCTGAGATTGTAGGTGTTGGAGAAAATTTTAGATTTTTATTCGATTTTTTAGATTTAGGTGTTGACAACTTAGGGGTAGGATACTTTTTTGTAAATATTTACTATCTAAATCTAAAAAACGTATGCCAAAGAATTTATGTTTTCAAAAACATTTTAGAATTTTTATTCGATTTTTGAGATTTGGGGGTTGAAAGCAACAACTTTCCCTGATGTCTAGAAAAATGAAACTTTATTGCATGGCTTTTGCATGAAAATATACAAAATTCAGGTTTTTTATTTTAGGTAAGTAACTTGGAATACATTTTAGAATTCTTTTTTCAATTTTTGAGATTTAGGGTTTGAAACCAACTGTTTGTCCGGCAGATAGGGGGATGAAACGTTTATTAAAATCATTTGATATCAAATTCTACCAAATTTGTGCCGTAGAGTTAAGTAAGAAATTTGGAACACATTTCAAAATTTCTGTTTCGTTTTTGTGATTTAGGGGTTGAAAAAGGCTGGATCGCTCGCCGGCTAGAGAGATTGCAGTTTCTATGTATGCAATTATTTACTACAAAAATCTATAAAATTCATGCCTCAGATTTTAGGTCTTCGAAAACATTTTAGAATTTTTTCGATTTTTGAGATTTAGGGGTTGAAAACGTCTGGTTTTTCTGTTAGCTAGGGGGTGGGGCCTTTTTTAAAATTATTTACTATCTAAATCTAAAAAACTTATGCCTTACATTTTCAGGTAAGAAAATTGAAACAGATTTTAGAATTCTTTTTTTAATTTTTGAGATTTAAATCTAGAAAATTCATGCCTCAGATTTTAGGACTTGGAAAACATTTCAGAATTTTGGCGATTTTTGAGATTTAAGAGTTGAAAACGACTGCTTTTCCCAACCGTTAATGAAATTAAACTTTGTCTGTAATTGTTTACTACCAAAATTTGCAAAATGCACAAATCAAACAAACCAAACACAAAAAAATCAAACAAGAACACAAACGAATCAAACACAAAATCTACAAAATGCACAAAAGTTAAAGGAATTCCAGGTCAAAGAATAAATTATGTCAATTATATTATAATCGAAAAATGATGATTTTCACTTCTTTTAACGTTGATTGTTCACCTCGAATATCAAAATCTGCAGGTGGAAAATGACTATTATTGTAATTAATATCCGCTGAAGAAAACTCAGACTTCCTAATTCACCACTGGTGTAAGAATTGCTGCTGCGGCCAGATTTATAGATATTTTAAAAGTTTTAAACTATCACAGCTTCAATTATTTTAATTATTCTACAAAGTGAAGTTATGTTTTTGCACCGGCTAGTGTAAAACGAATAGAATTTGGAAGAAGTAAAGAAACATTTGTACATACCTTCAAAAATTGGAGCATATCTGTCCAAATTCCATTTTTGAGAGGCAAATAGGTCCATTATTTTTGCACAATTAACACCAACCCAAAGATAGGGTGACCAGACGCCCTTCTTTATATCCTTCTTTTTCAAGATTTTCGGTATATTTCGCGTTTTTTATTGCATGGACCTAAGTTTTGTTCACAATTTCTAAGGAAATTGACGTTCTACGTTTGACTGATGACGAAATCACTTGGAGTTGCCTCATTGGTTACGACGTTTGCGGAACGTCGAATGATGTCCCTGTCGATGAAACAGCACTGAAACGGCACTGGCGAACGGCACTGGGCCGCCAGTGCTTTTTCAGTGACTGTTTCTGCTGATTTCGGCACCTAAACGGCACTGAGGGTGATGCGACGGTCATATAATGGTTCTATTGTATTCGGCACGTACCGGACAGGCAGAGTGGTTTACAGCAGTTGGCCGCTACCAACCCGAATCCATTTTTAAAATTTTCTTCAAATTATTAACACTTCTTTTTAATTTATGAATTTTCTCATTATATATATTTTATACTTATAAATTATATACTAATATACTATTCTGAAGTTGAATTCGAAAATGTTGTCTGTTTTGGCGTATCTCATTCCATTTACGAGATACATTATGTTCATTCGAATTTTAAACTTTTCAAAAAAAAAGTTAGATATCTGAAATTATCGAAACCCGTAAATTCTGAATTTCTAACTTTCGCAGAGGTAATTTCAAAGTTTCACAAATTTTAATTTTTCATTTGTAATCCCTTTCAGCTGGTCTACTTGGTAGCCTATTCGCAGGTATAAAGGGAACTTCTGCAG
>CAKNYM010033115.1:0-17507 GCA_932195095.1 Andricus curvator
AAAAATATTGCATAAAGCAGTATTCAAGTTAGTTAATCCTGCTAAGAAAATCAATCAGCATGACTATTTACTTCGTTCAACCAAAAAAGCTGAATTTCCAACGAAAAATGTTATAACTGCTATTTCAATGAAAAATTCTAATTTATGATTAAAACCAGTTGAAATCAACTTCCAAAGAATGAACCAAATAAATAAATTTTCAAATCAAAAAATGATTTAATGAAGAAAAAAGAAAAATTTCAACAAAATTATAATTTAAGGTGAAAAATATATTTGTATACAAAATAAAAATTTCGAATAACAATTTATTTTTAAACTTTTTTTTGCTTATTTTAAGGTTATATAAATATAATTTTCATATGCGATTCTTGACAAACAATTCGAAATAGTTTATAAGATTTCAGATATTTCACATTAAAATTTGAACAAAAAAAAAAAAAAAAAACATTTTCAGCCGAATAGTTTAATTTTCAGGCCAAAAAGGTTAATTCTCAACGAAAAATGTGATAATTTGTATTTCAATGAAAAAAATTTATTTTAAATAAATTAAATAAATATTTTGAATAAAAAACGGTTGAAATTGTTTTGTCCTTTAAAATTGTTTTGTTCTTTAAAAATCACGAGATATTTCTTCATAAAATAAATTTTGTGAAATCCATTTGACAATTATTCAGAATTAGTTTCCAATTACAATTATTGCACAATTAAAATAAAATTGTAAAAACTAAATTTTGTAATGTTGAGATAAATATTTTAAGACATTGCAAGTTTTATCAAGTTTTTATATATTAAGAAAGCATATGAGGTCAAGTAAATAATTTTTTGGCTTCTTTCTCTAAAAATCCCCAAAATTGTAATTAAAAATAATAATTATTTATTATCATTTTAACTTTACAATGTTTATAATCGATTGAAAAATAAAAGTTTAATAACAGTTTTATTAACTTAAAATTATTCAAAAATTAATTAAAAAATTTATTATAAAATTTATTTTAATGAAAAATGAAACCACTTGAAAGTGATAGGTATTATTAACCTAATCTTAAAATACTATATACAATATTCAATATATTTGAACTTTATAAACCTCCAGAGTTTTATAATGTATTCCCTGTAGAATCAGCTCGTCTGAAACATTCCATAAGAATTCCTGAAAGACATAATCATGAAATATTTCAAGACTCCATTACATGTATTTGAAGTCTTTTCTTTAGGTGTGAATTTTTGAACACAAAAATCAACCCAAACCTCATAAAAGCCAACGAAACCGAATCGTGAAGTCGGACGAGCTCGGCCCGAGTCTCGGGTTCATGCTCGTGCATTTTCGGCTTTACACGAGGCTGGCCGACGCAACGCGTAAGAGAGCGTGTGTATTATTGTTACGTCCACTTTTTACTGCCGATATTTTCTATTCCTGTTTCTTACGGCCCAAGTACCGTTGTCTACTTTTTACTGCCAATATTCTATTACTCCTTTTTACAGACGTGAAATTATATCCACTTTCTTTAGGCACTTTTCTATAGCTGCGTTTTACTCACCCACGAGATATTTCCACTTTTTATTATCAGCGGCTCATATAAACGACCCAATAAGCACCCTTATATACCAAAAAAACATCTTTAGTTTAAAAAATCTGTAAAAATGCTTCACATTACCATATAAAAGTGATGTAAGGCAAAAGGATGCTAATTTACAACGGAAAATATATCTTAGGTATTAATGTATACAATATTGATTTTTGATATCTGGAGAAAATCTCTAAATACTAAAACTAACGCTTTATATAGACTTTCAAACTAATTGAAGAAAACCTATGGACTCTAATTTGGTATGTATAAGCCACAGTAAAAGAAAAATTCAATTTAAATACTTAGGACGCGATAAATCGCGGAAGTTATCCCTGATGAGTGATGAACATAAATCTGCTTATTGGGTCGGACAAAATATTTATATATAAAAGACCTAATAAGCCCCCTTATGAATAGAAAAACATCTTTTGTTAAAAAAATCTGTGAAAATGCTTTACATAACAACATTAAAGTGATTTAAGGTACAAGAAAACTAATTTACAACGGAAAATATATCTTAGGTATTAATGTATGAAATACTGATTTTTTATATCTGAACAAAATTTACATATTAAAATTAACCGTTTACATAGACTTTTCAACTTATTGCAAAAGTACCTATGATTTCCTATTTAATACGTATAAGCCACAGTAATAGAAAAAGTCAATTTAAATACTTAGGACCCGATAAAATACGCTTCACCTCTAATGTGTGATGAACATAAAGGTGCTTATTGGATCGGCCAATATATTTATATATAAAAGACCCAATAAGCTCCCTTATAAACAGAAAAATATATTTAGTTTAAAAATCTGTATAAATGCTTTACATAAAAATATAAAATTAATGTAAGGTACAAGAAAGCTAATTTATAACGGAAAATATATCTTAGGTATTAATGTATACAATATTGGTTTTTTATATCTGCAGAAAATCTTTGCATACCAAAAGTAACGGTTTATATAGACTTACAAACTAATTACAGAAATATCTAGGAACTTTAATTTAGTATATAAAAGCCAGTCATACAAAAATTAAATTTGAATAGTTAGGACACGATAAATTATGACTTTTTCCTTATGTGTGATGGACATAGAGGTACTTATTGGGTACTTATTATTAGATTTTTCGAATCAGAATTTTAAGTGAATTTTTTTTATATTTGATTTTTTCGTGAATTTTTGCTTTTTTTCAAGTCTGCATAAATAGGGCAGTTCATATTCGATTTTAAAGTTTAATGTCTGAATTTATTCTCTTTAGAAAGTAGTTTCAGGAAAAATATTTACCATACGCGTATGTCAAGAAATAAAAAAATAGGGCCATCGTGAAAGTTTTCTATAAGTTCACTAAATTTCACCAAACTTAAAACGCTGCCAATTTCTAATTTTCAAGTTCAGGATTTCGCTTTTATATAAAGTTATAAAGTATATTATACTAAATAAAAATTTCATGTAAATAATTTTAGTGGAGCTTTTGTTTTTCTCTGACATCAATATTTAGGGGGCTAAAAAGCTACTTTCATCAAATTTACCATTTTTATAATGACCTCATTGCTATAGTCCGAACTTTATATGTGAATATTATACGTAAATGTATACATTGAACCTTGTGCAAGAAAATATTAAGAGGTTTTTCTGTGCATTTTAATTTCTAAATAGTGAATTTTTGAACCGACCTCTATTTTCACGGTTTTCTTGATCTCTTTAGAAAAATATTGATTTAATGTAAAAAACTTTAACAGACAAATGGTGTATTTCGTGAAAACACAACTTTTTTGTGGGAAAAGTTTTTGTGTGAAATCATTATTTTTTGATAAAACCGAGCAAAAATGAAAATGACGAAGATTTTTGATGATTTTCGAAAAAAAAAGAAATATATCTTGAAAAGTATGCATTTCAGAGAAAAATATTGTTTGCAAAAAATGTAGATCTTAATAAATTACACATTTATTTTCTTGAATATTTTTTCATGTAGTTAATAGTTTAAGAATGACACTCATTTTTACGATGAAAAACAAATTTTCTTATAGTTTTTCTCAGTCATCAAGGTTGACTTTTTATACTACACTTTTCTATCAGACTACAAGATCTTCAAAAACAACAACTGTTTTGTATTGAACACTTTTCTCTACCATCAATAGTTTTCGCAAACAAATCAATTTCGTTATCAACACATTTTTGACTTTCGTTTTTTTTTTGTGAAGATGGTTTAGAAAACAACTACAGATAATAAGAAGCAAGAATTATTAGTCCTACCTAAATTGATAGAATGCGTGTGTGTTAATATATTTAACATCTAAAGAATAAAGTAAATTTACCCAACAGTTTTTTGCAAGTAATTAATGGGGAAGTTTACACCGCCCAGCTGAAAATTCTTGTACAGGAACCATGGAGGATCCTACGCATGCTCCTGCACATGAACCTGTACATGGAATCTTGACGGTTCCTGTTCAGGACTTGGCGAAGGAAACTGTACATGATCCTGCAAAGGAACCTGTACGCAAGCTAACCTTTGAATGATCCTATACAGGTTCCTTCACAGAGTGAATTGATACGCGGGTTCATGTACAGGGTACAGGTAAACAATTAAGTGATTACGACGTTTCTAATTGATAATAACTGCCAGAGGAGAGCGACCTGCTAAACACCTTTACGTATCTAATGCGGACCCACTAAGGACCTATATATACTTACTGAAAAATATGTGGAAAAACATTTAAGTAGAGAGTAGCCGTATTGATATTCTCCAAGTTCAATACATATCGTGCAATATTCAAGTAAGATCATAGCGACTCGAATAGAGGTATTACAGAGTTTTTAATTAATAATGACTGCAGACGGTGAGCGATCTGCTAAACACCCTTACGTATCTACCCTTCTAGAAATAATTAATAAAAAACAATTCAGAACGATAGAACGAAATTTGAATTGTTTCTAATCGTGTTTCTTCATCGTGTGTGCACGATTGGGAACGATTGAGCGTTGCAAAGTTTCAATCGTTCCCAATCGGGCCAATCGGTAGTAGGATTTCGAGGTTAGGAAGTGGCAATTTGATGGCAGCACGTTCGTCTCGCGGGAATTATTTGAAAACGTTTAATTTACTTTGTTTCGAGACAACAAATTTTAAGCAATATGTTCATGCAAAAAATTAAATAAATGTTTTGTAATAATTTCCGCGAGCTGAGTGTGCTTTCATCAACAAATTTGCCAATGAGATGAAGTTTTTTCATCAAATTATTCATTTCATTGTCTATAATTTTGTATAAAAAACATGTAATTTATTAAATAAATTACTTAAAGTATTTTAGGTACAGAACAATTAAAATTAACTGAGAGTAAAGCTATTCAGATTCTTTCTCACCTTCTAATATCCTACGGATATTAGCATTTTTACTTGTTAATTCGTCACCCTCTGTCCCACTATCACTCTCACTTGGAAGATTCATCATTTTAATTTAAAATTCATCTTTTTTTGGTAAAATTTCAACTATTTGGCTGAAAATCGATATTTTGCATTTAAAAATTTAACTATTTGTTTGAAATTTATGTACTTTGTGGAAAATTTGACTTTTTTTGCAAACAAATAATCTTTATGGCTGAAAATTCATCTTTTTGGTTTAAAATTCAACTATTCTTTTTCTTTGAATGTTTTTTGGTTGAAAATTATTTGTGTTTTAAATGAAAACGTAACTATTATTCCAGTTGAATATTCCATAATCTTAGTTAAAAATTCTTCTCTTTTTTTGTCTAAACATTTATTTATTCAATTTTTGGTAGAAAAATTATCTTTTTTAGTTGGAAATTCGTCTTTTGGTAGAAATTCATCTTCTTGCTCCAAAAATCAATTATTCTAGTTAAAGATTCATCATTTCAGTAAAAACTCTTATGTTTGGTTTAAAATTAATTTTTTTTACTAAAAATGTTACTATTCCATTTTCGGTTGAAAATTATAATTTTTTTAGTTCAAAATTCAACTATTTGGTTGAAAATTTGTTTTCTTTAATCAACAATTCAACTATTTTGTTAAAAATTAATGTATTTTGTTGAAAAATTGTATTTTTCGTACAAAATAATTCTTTTTATTTGAAAATTAATCTTCTGGTTTGAAAATTCATCTCTTTGGTTGAAAATTCAAGTGTTCCAGTTAAATATTCATAATTTTAGTTGAAACTTTTTTTTTAAATTTAACTATTCAGTTGAAGATTCATAATTTTATTTGAAAATTCATCACTTTGGTTGAAAATTCAACTTTTTTGTTGAAAATCCGTTTTTTTTTGTTGAAAATTAATTTTTTTCAACTAAAAGTTTAACTATTTCATTTTTTTTTTTTGTAAAAAATTGATATTTTTAGTGGAAAATTTAAGTATTTTTTAAAATTAATTTATTTTGCAATGTTCTGCTTGTTGTGTCAAAGGATGTTTAGAATGAACGTCATGAATTAAAATAAATGTTTGCTTTTTGCGGCAAATATGAATATGTTACTTTTAGTTGACTGAGAAAATTGAAAAACTTGACCGGGAATTTCAAATCGTACGCCGAATCGCCACCCTTGACAATGTCTGTGCTTCGGGAAGGAAAAACAGTTGTTGCGATGATTCCTGAATGTATTTAATACAATTTTGAACTATATTACCTGTAAATAATACAATTTTTAATGTTTAAATTTAAAAATAGTTTAATCTGTAACAGATTTTAAATAGTTAAATTTCCAAGACCATTTCTGTCAATTATTGTTAATTCATTCAACTTGTTAATTACATAACGCCTTCTGAACAATCTAATATTATACAATTAAAAATTTGAAACCTTTAAAATTCAAAGATTTTAAGATTAGGCATTGCAAACCAAATTATTTGAAATATTCAAAATTGAGTATTTTAAATATTTGAAACTAGAAATTTTCGAGTATTTCAAATCAAACTTATTTATGAATTCAAAATTGTTATACTGCAAGACATTTAAAAAGATTGAATAAGTTTTTCTACTAAAAATTAAAAGAATTTAATGAGTTACCTACACTTTATTTAGTCCGAGTTTCAAAATATTGGCGCCATCCTACGTTCTAATGATTCCAATCGTTTTCAATTGGGTATCCATTATTATGAATCAGAGGTTAAGTTGTCACTATAGCATTTTGATATTGCGATAATTATTTACAAGCGATTTTTTACGCTTTCAAACAAAAAAATGTCAACAATATTACAATAATATACCCGCTAAATCAAACTACTAAAGCCTACTTGATAAAGACACTATATCAGTGCCATGCGGAAAAGTAGCGTATTGGGGTCCTAAAAAAGCATAAAAATAATTTGGAATGGATTGACATGCAGCTTGGTTACCCGCGCTCGAGAAAAAGGTTTAAAAAATTTCTTGTTTGCAGAGTTTTTAAATTTTATTGAGCTTCAATTTTTTTACATACCTGGAGGTCAAAAATGTCTTCTCAATTTTTTTCGGATTTCAATCTGTCATTTTCTGAATGATAATTCCTATTTAATTTACCATTGTTTTCGGAAATTTTTTTTAACACGTTTGGAAATAGCAGGAGAATTTTTTGAGCTACATGAAAACTTTTTCGTGACAAAAATGCATTAGAAAAAAAATGCCCAATTAAAATTGGCAATACAGCGAATTTTTAAAATTTTGATTTTGGTATTTTGTGAACTTATCTTTATAACTTGTACTTTAAACATTTTTCTGTGCATGTGTGGGTTATTTAAAACTTAGAAATACACTAGAAAAAAAATCCACAATACCCAGGAATCGAAATTGGAATGACAGCAAATTCTCTTATTTCGGAATTTTGTATCTAACAGAATTAATTTTTTTTATTTATAAGTTTAACATTTTTCGAGCTTGTGTGGAATTCTTATGCCCAGAAATGTACTAAAAAAAAGTCGAAAAGATCCAGGAATCTTAATTGAAAACAGCAACTTTTAAAAATGCTGAATCGGTGTTGATTGAATTTAAAAATTTACACGTGAACCTGATTTCCTTAGATGCAATTCTTTTTCGAACTGAAAAAAGGTATCGTTCTTTGTGCATGCAATTTCACCCAATTTTTTTTTGTTCATGCAATTTCGAAAAATGTCAAACTTATAAATAAAAAAAATGAATTCTGACAGATACAAAATTCCGAAATAAGAAAATTTACTGACATTCCAATTTTGATTCCTGGGTCTTGTCGATTTTTTTTCTAGTGTATTTCTATGTTTAGAAAACCCACACATGCTCAGAAAAATGTTTAAACTACAAGCTATAAAGATAAGTTCATAAAATACTAAAATCCAAATGTTAAAAATTCGCTGTATTGCCAATTTCGATTCCTGGGTCGTGTCGATTTTTTTTCTAGTGTATTTCTGTATTTTAAAAACCCACACATGCTCACAAAAACGTTTAAACTACAAATTATGAAGATAAGTTCACAAAATACCAAAATCTAACATTTTAAAATTCGCTGTTTTCCCAATTTCGATTCCTGGGCCTTGGGGATTTTGTTTCTAAACCATTTTTGTCACTAAAAAGTTCAAATGATAGATTAAAATTCGAAAAAAAAATTGAGACGACTTTTTTGACCTCCAGGTATGTAAAAAAAATTGAAACTCAATAAAATTTAAAAACTCTGCAAACAAGAAATTTTTTAAACATTTTTTTTGAGCGCGGGTAACCAAGCTGCATGTCGATAGATTCCAAATTAATTATACTTTTTTAGGACCCCAGTACGCTGCTTTTCCGCGTTGTAGCGATTTCGAATTCCAAAAGTATTTATTTTCCGTATCCGGAACAAATAAAAAGATCGCTGTTAAAAGAAGCCGTCAATATGATGACGTACAGGGAATCCATACTGATATTCTACAAGTTTAATACATGCCATACAATCTTGAACGAAGATCATAGTAATTCGAATTAAGTGATTATGGCGTTTTCAATAAATAATAACTACAGGCTGTTAACGATTATAATTCTCGAATTTCAAACGTAATAATATTATTAAATAGTGAAGCAAGTCATGGAAATGAAGGTCAGAATAAAAGATTTGATAATTCTTTTTGAAACGTTTCGGTCACTGTATTGGACCCTCATCAGTCAAAAAAGAATTTATTAAGTCTGTAAAAAAACATACAAATAATGTAGAAAATATTATAAAATAAAATAAAGAATAATTAATGAAAATTTAAATTTTAAGTAAAAGAAAGAGAAGGGTTGTCTCATAAAAGGAGGTCCTAAATTTTTGAATCCATATCAAGCACTAAATATTGATAACAGCGAAGAAAACGGAAGGTCAATAAGTAACACGGAGGAACAAACATACCTGGTACAAGTTAAAAATCGAAGATAAAGTCAAAGTAAAAATCCAACAGAAAGCAAAACACATGATTTAACATAAATAAAACATTAATGTATACCATTATACCATTAAGCCATTTCCCTTTCAGGGTAGGCGTGACACTACCCGATTCGAGTAGTGTTTCTAGGTTAGTTTCTTGTAGGAAATAACTACAAGTGTGGGCTCACCACACCCACGATGTGCCAACAGCACTCAGTTTTCTCGAATGGTCACCCATCCAAGTACTAACCGCGCCCAACGCTGCTTAACTTCAGTGATCTGACGAGAACTGGTTTTTTCAGCGTGGTATGGCTGTTGGCCAATGGATGTCATTAATTTCTAAATTCAAGATGTTGATCGATAAATCAAAGAAAAGACGATTTAACTTACATGAGTTTTGAGAGTTGAAGAAATAAAAGTTCGAATTTTTTAATTTACATTTGATGTGTGAAGGAAACAATCCGGATCGCCTGCAGCGTAAGAGGAAGATTCGTTGATTGATAAGAGTAGCTTGTTTATATTTGATAGTTGACCATTCCTTGAGAAGTGAAGAGTAACCAATCGATTGACCTATAATATTAATACACTTTATTGAAGAGTAAGTAATCTATGGTAATCCATAATATTTGAAAATACGGTTTTTTTTAGTGACAATTTTTTCACTAACATAATTCAAAGTTGATGCAAGGATATGAAAGATTCCTTGGTTTGAGACGAATCGATTGGCCTATAATATTAATACACTTTATGGAAGAGTATGGATGTTATATTAATTTATGTTATGGTAATTTTTTTTAAATCGATTTTTATAGTAAAAATTTTATCATTCGCATAATTTAAAGTTGATCAAGGAGAATAGAAAAGATTTGCTTATTCGAAACAAACCGATTGACCTACAAAATTGATCCATTTTATTGAAGAGTAAGCAATCTATGGTAATGCATAATATTTGAAAATACGGTTTTTTTAGTGAAAATTTTTTCACTAACATAATTCAAAGTTGGTGCAAGAATATAAAAGATTCCTTGGTTCGCGACGAATCGATTGACCTATAATATTACTACACTCTATTGAAGAGTATGGATGTTATATTAATTTATGTTATGGTAATTTATTTTAAAAATCGATTTTTATAGTAAAAATTTTATCATTCGCATAATTTAAAGTTGATCCGAGAATAGAAAAGATTTGTTTATTAGAGACGAATCGATTGACCTACAAAATTGATACATTTTATTGGAATAATTTAAGGACCAGTCGTGTTTTTCGAGAATAAGGGAAGAAACCAAATATCAAATATAAAATTTAAAAATTTTCCACAAAGTATAACCGCAAGTGTAACCTGAAATTGGACAGGGAATAGAAGAGAGCCTGGAGAATATTTTTAAAGATAAGTTCTTTTTTTCTTAGATCAATTTGTATTAATTTTACTGAAACAAAATTTTTAAAGCTCAAAGCTTCAAATAATGATGAAATTTCTTGATAAAAATTTTAGACTATCGTGCCTCATGTGGGTTTAATGGGGGGGGGGGGTAAACTCTAAAGATACTTCAAAGCGGTTAAAAACTCAAAAATTAAACTGATGATGTTTCACTTGATGCGCTGTTTTCAAAGATTCCTAAATGCATTTTAAGTTTCCCTTAAACTTGTGATATTACAGTTCAATTGCTATAAGTATTTCAATATTTCAAGCAGGAGAAAATTTGACATATATGTTTATATATGGCTCTTTATCGAATTTGAAAGAATTAGGTATGCGAAGGAATTTCCAATTGATTTTAATGGTTTGAAAGAAATTCCAAATCTTTTCTTTCTTGAAAATCCTGACATGTTGGGGTAGGGCTTCTTTTTGACAAACTACAGGAATTGATTTTATGGTTTTTTTTTATGACTTTTTGTAATAATTTTCTGATCCCTTTTCAAAGAATTTCCACGCGATAAATCAGGGAAATTACGGTATTTCAGAGGTTTCTTTAACTTATCCGAGATTATCCCTAAAAAATCTTTCTAAATCACTCATTATTCCGAACTCTTAACTTCTATTGCGACGTTATTGGAAATTTTCTTCTTCTAAATATTAATTTCAGTGCTTTTTGGATTTTTAAGGATTTAAATCATAATATTGCAGTTCAATTATTATAACTATTTTAATATTCCAACCAGAAGCAAATTTCATCTATATCTATATATAACTCTTTTTCAAATTAAAAAAAAAAAAAAAAAAAAGACGTATTGGCTCCTGTTTTAGAGGTAGGCCAGGATTCGGCTTTGGGCACATATTAACGCCTATCGAATACAACGCTGCTGAAGGTTGGTAACCTTCTCAGCATAAATCACCAACCAAATGAGACTCTCGGTTTCCTCTCTCTGTCCTCACCTGCCCCCCCCCCCACACACACAGTAACAGAAGTATTGGTGGGACTGACGTTACAGATAGAATACCCACCGTACGACGAATAATCACTTAACTTGGACATGATTTCGGCTCGCAAAACAAATTTCGCGCATAAAGGTGATAGTTGGGTGTACAATCTAAACATGAATAATACAAACAATAGAGTAGCCTCGGAATGGACTGAAACTTGGATTGACGAAATGCATACACACGGTAAACGTAAAGGTCGAGTTTCAGGCGATGAATGGAGACTAGGTGTTTGGAATGCTAGAGGAGTGAATGATCTTAAAGTAAGAGAACTACGAGAAACTATGCATGCTAGGAAACTAGATATTTTATGTGTACCTGAGACGAAGAAAAAGGGTTGCGAAAGTAGAAACATAGAAAATGGGATATTGAAAGGCGGTTTTGAAATATGGTCAGGAGTAAGTAGTGAATCAAATCGTAGTCAAGGGGTCGGTTTAATTAAGAATGAAAAAGCAAGACAGCATTTCAAAGATCATGATTTTGTATCTCCCAGATTGTTGTGGGCTAGAATGAAGGTGGGAATCAGAAGATTATTTATCATAGCGTGCTACGCCCCAGTCGACAGTGAACCGCGAGAAGTCAAAGACGCCTTCTGGGACACTTTAAATGACACAATAAGTACTTGCGATCAAGGTGAAAGAATAATTCTGCTAGGAGATATGAACGGATGGGTCGGCGTCCAACGCCAGGATACAGATACAGAAAGGGTGCTAGGTAATTTTGGGGATCCAACAAGAAAAAATTATAACGGGGAAAAATTAGTTAGCTTATGCTTAGAAAAGGGCCTATTTATTACCAATACCTGGTTTAGACATAAAATGATCCACACGTACACTTGGTGTAAAGGAAATAACCGCAGTGTAATTGACTTCGTTATTGCGGATGAAAGACTAAGAGAACTAGTCAAAGATACAAGAGTCATGAGGGGTTCCGAATGCAATACTGATCATTACCTTTTAATCTCTAAAATAAACTTAGGCCGGGTATGGAAAAGAATGAGAACAGAAAAAACGAAACAAACTCGAATAAAAATTGAAAATTTACAGAAACCGGAAGTGCGAATAGAGTTTCAAAATAAGTTAAGCGAACGCATAGATAGGGCAACTTGGGAAGCGCTTACGAGCAATAAAGATATAGAGGGCGCGTGGGCTTTATTACGGGATATCATTGTTAAAACTGCAATTGAAGTGTGTGGTACGGCAGTGGTAGGAAGAAAGTCTGGTGATGCGTGGTGGAATGATGAAATTCAAGCAGCCCAGCAAGAAAAGAAAAAAGCACACAAGAGAACATTAAACATGACAGATCTTAGCGATGAGGAGAGAAATAGACTCAAAAATGATTACAAAGACAAAAAGAGGAAAATGAAACGACTAGTCAAGGAGAGTAAAGAAAAAATCAGAACAGAAGGAGAGAACAAAATACAGAACTACTTTGAAGGAATTATGAAACTATTATATAAACAGTTGAAGGAAAATAAGAGTACAGAGTTTGCCAGCATGAGAAACAGAAAAGGTGAAATGCTGTATGATATAGACGAGATAGTAGACGCTTTAAAAGACTCTTTTAAAGAACTATTAGGAGGTGAAGATATAGGACAACAAAACTGCGACATAGAACATAATGCATTAGAAAACCCAATTGAAAAAGTCTGTGTCACTGAGGTCCGAGACATAATTAAGAACTTGAAAAACGGTAAGGCTGCTGGCATAGACAGTATTAGTGCTGAAATGCTTAAATACGGTGGCGAGTACATACCTCACAGGTTGTGCGAATTAATAAATTTATGTATCGAGACGGGGAAAGTCCCAGACGATTGGAAAAAAGCGATTATCGTACCAATATACAAAAGAAAGGGAGATAAAAGCAACTGCAGTAATTACAGAGGTATCAGCCTACTAAGTACCGTAAGTAAAATATACTCAAAAATACTTATTCGTAGGGTAATGGAAATCACAGAAGAAAAGATATGGGAAGTCCAAAGTGGTTTTATGCCAGGAAGATCATGTACAGATCAGATATTTAGCCTAAGACAGATCACAGAAAAAAGCTTGAGAGTAGGAAAGAAAGTTTTCTGTGCATTTATTGACCTAGAAAAAGCATTCGACAAAGTAAATAGAAATAAACTTTGGGAAGTCCTCAAAGAGTACGGAGTAAATGGAGGGCTCCTACAAGCAATAAAAACAATATATACAGGTAGTAAAGCGAGTGTAAGGGTAAATGGGAAACTGAGTGACTGGTTCGATATTATGCAAGGCGTGAAACAAGGATGCGTTATGTCCTCGTGGCTATTTATCATATTCATGGATAAGTGTCTAAGAACTGCACTCTTCGACGAAGAAGGTGTAAATCTCCAAACAGTCAAGGTACGTGGATTAGCTTTCGCAGATGACAAGATTGTTATGGCAGAATCAATCGAGGACTTGCAAAGAATGTTGAATAAACTTAATACAAGCATGAAAAACATGGACCTCAAAATTAATGTAAATAAAACAAAAATCATGGTGTTTGAAGGAAAAAGTGAGAAAACAATATGCAACATTGTCCTAAATGATGAGAGATTAGAACAAGTTGACAAGTACGTATATCTAGGTAGTCTATTCACTAGCGACGGAAAAATAGATGGGGAGTTAGATAGGCGCATAAATAAGGGTAAGCAGGTTATCGGTAGAGCAGGGTCCATCCTAACAAATAAAAACATATCAAAAAAAGCTAAAATGGCCATACATAATTCTATATTCGTACCGACTGTACTATACGGTAGCGAGACATGGACATGTCAAGAAAAGGACAGGAGTAAAATTAACGCGATCGGCATGAAACCTCTGCGCATAATATGCGGGAAAACACTAATGGACAAAGTTCGAAACGAGACCATCCTCAAAGAATGTGGTGCAAAAGAGACAATAGTTGACACATGGGAAAGAAATCAGTTAAGATGGTTCGGACATCTTGAAAGAATGAAAGATGAACGACTGACCAAACAAGTGTATAAAGGTAAAGTAAATGGCAGAATGCCCAGAGGTAGACCGCCGAAAGAATGGTTAGAATCTGTAAATGAGACATTAATCCGTAGAGACATAAGAAGCCATAGAAACACAAGAGCTTGCATGAAAAAATGCATGGACGTGAAGGAAGCTAGAGTAGTATGCCAGGACAGAAAAGTGTGGCGACAAATAGTTTGTAAACAGAGTGACAGTAGAATGAATGACGCCTGAAACAAAGACCTTGGATATTAATGGGCCCAAGTGGAGAACCATACATAACAATTTTGTGAGGCTCTTCACTTGGGGTGATCGCTAGAGAGATTGATCAGCAACCTGGGTCGGAGCAGTGTTGCGGAATAAACGTTTCATTTAAATAAATAACACGAGAATTCCAGATCAATCTAAAATATCTATAACTAACACTTATATACCTATCTACCTCATACCTATATACCTACCTACCCTATACCTATATACCCATATACACACTACTATTTTCCAACCGAGCAAGTCACGCCTACCCCGAAAGGGAAATGGCTTAATGGTATAATAATAATAATAATTTAAAATTGAAATTTTTGATTAGAAACGTTTTCAAGGTGGCCTCCATTTTCATAATTTCTGTCTTCTGGCTTTCTCTCGATTCTCCGGCTTAAAACTAGAGTTATCTCTTGGTTTTGAAAAAATATGCTCTCTTTGTGTAATCCACACTTTTTCACATATGAAGAAATACAGTTGTCGATGAGCATCAGCAAACTTTGTGCAAGAAATCTATTGGCTTTTAACAAATATAATAATTATTATAAGAAAACTTTTGTGTCTGATAAAGTAAAATTCAGACATATCCTTTGTCGTATAATAGCTGTAAAATTTTTAATATTTCAAGTATATTTAAATCGTTTATAAATTGATAATTTTCAAATTAGTGATAATACTTTTCAAAGTTCAACCAATGTAATTTGAATTGCAAACTCAAAGTTTATGAAAGAGAATTATTTAACACTCATAGTCCAAAATAAAAACTCAGTGCTCGAAAATTGCAAACATTCAGGATTGACAAATTTTTTTAACCCTTCGAGGACAACTTGGAATCGTGGGACGTATAGAGCAACGTGGGGTGTATGCACACCCCTCTCTGTTTTTTGCGTTTAAATTTTTAATGGCGCATTTCCGGATTTCGAGAAATATTTGGATTCAATCCCAAATACCTAGAATCAATGTAGCCAATAATTACACTCAGAAAAAAATACGCTTCTCCCAACACGATGCGTCCTGTTGAGAGTTTTCGTTTTGCCGCAACACGACGATCGTGTTGGCACAACACGATGCAAGTTTTGGGAGAAAAACGATGGGATCGTGTTGTGGCAACACGATCATCGTTTTGAGACGTTGCGTTGAATGCAAAGAAAACGCAAACATGAGAGCCGCTGCGTTCTCTGAAGTGGCGAAGCATACCCCCATGTTGTTCTCCTCTTTCTCGGAAATTGCAAGTCACTCTAATTTGCACCTTTTTCTATCTGCCCTCTTTTTTACTAAAAGAGGATGACAGGAGTATTCGGTGTTTCATATAGATAATCAATCGTTTTCGATGAAATTTCATTTCTTTGGTTGAAAATTAGTTGTTTTTTTTTATCAAAAATTAATTTTTTTAACTAAAATGTAACTATTTCATTTTTCTTCAAATTTTTTTTTGATCGCCATTTAATCTTTTTGGTTGAAAATTCATCTGTTTGGTTAAAAATATAACTATTTCGTTGAAAATTTATTGGGATAAAAACTTAGTTCTCTAACTTAAAATAAAACTATTCTATGTTTTGTTGTAAATTTATATTTTTTAGTTGAAAATTCATCTTCTGAGTTGAAAATGCAACTATTTAGTTTAACATTTATTTTTTTATTGAAGATACATGATTCACTTATTTGATTAAAAACTCGTATTTTTTAGTCGAAAATTCGATTATTTTGTTACAAAATGCATCTTTTTGTGATGTAAATTCAACATTTTTTTCAAAAAAATTTCTCTTTTAATTTTTTATTTTATTGCCGAAAAAATAAAAAAATAGTGGATTTTTTAACGAAAAGAGAAACATTTTGAACCAAAAATGGAAAAATGAAATTTTCAGTTGAAAAAGATGATTTTCAACAACAAAAAAACTAACTTTCAATAAGGAAGAAAAAAAATTTCAACCAAATTGTTGAATTTTCAAGTAGAAAAGACGAATTTTCAACCTGAAAATATGAATTTTTAACAAAAAATTTCATTTTCAATCAAATAGTTAAATGTTTTACCATAATAATTCAATTTTGAACCCAAAAAGTCGAATTTTCCACCAAAAAGGATAGATTTTTAACAAAATTGTTTAATTTTTTACAAAATAATTAAATTTTACCGCCAAATAATGAAAATTTTCACCAAAATGATGTATTTTTAACCGAAAATATAGCAGTAAACTTTTCAATTCAAAATAATTAATTTTAATCCAAAATTAGTTGGATTTTCTTATTAGGTTCTATTCTTCTTTTCACTTCGCATTTAAAATGAAAAACGTGGAAAAGGGGACTATAAAGCCTGCGATTAATGAATATAAGTTTTGACAATTTATATATAAACTAAAAAAGAATTGTTTTAAAACTATTAAAATATTAGGTTAAAAAACTAGACATTTTGTTTAGAAAATAAAGTTAATTTTCCACTGCACTATTCATATAATTCTGAAGTTGCACTTGTCATAAAGAATATAGATGAATAAATAAAATATTTTCGTACACTAAATTTATTTGTGAAAGGACAGTATACAATAAGCTTACAGTGGCTAATCATAATTTTATTATTACATTTTCAGTTAAAATAATTAATTTTCAAACAAGAAAAAGGGAATTTTCAACAAAATAGTTCAATTTTCAACCAAACTGATGAATCATTGGTAAGAAAATTAATTCTCAACAAAAAGTGTAACAGTTGATATTTCCACCAACAAATATTTTATTACATTCTCATCATAATGAGAAAGTATTGGTTTTATGTGAAAAATGACTTTCGCGGATTCGATCAAATGTCGACGTTTTGAGGCCCCCTGAGTCAGAAAAAATGGTTTTTACGTCGGTGTCTGTCTGTCTGTCGTTGTCGTTGTCGTTGTCGTTGTCGTTGTCGTTGTCGTTGTCGTCGTCGTCGTCTGTATATCGGATAACTTTTGAAAGACTAATCG
>CAKNYM010033117.1:0-27381 GCA_932195095.1 Andricus curvator
GCGCGACGCATGCGCAGTGCGGTTGGGGAGCAAGATTGGGAGCACTGCTTTCACACGCGAACTTCTTTCCATTTCCGTCATAATCGCACGAGCTCTACGGCCAACTTCAAGAGACTACTCTAACCTCTTGTCTACTGTCAAAATATTATTGTCGATTATTCTCAACCAAATGAATTTGGTTCGCGAACCTCAAAATCGATCTCCGATAAAGGTATGATGAAAAATAGCGTGCACAACTCGGGTCAAAAGGCTATGATTGCAACAAGTGTGAGGGCTGCCCTTGCTTCGCTCGGGCACCAAACTTCACACTCATTGCAGTCATAGCTTTTCGACCCTAGTTGTGCAATATACTATTCCTACTCTCAAGCTTTTTTCTGTGATCTGTCTTAAGCTAAATATTTGATCTGTAAATGATCTTCCTGGCATAAATCCACTTTTGACTTCCCGTATCTTTTCTTCTGTAATTTTCATTACCCTACGAATAAGTATTTTCGAGTATATTTTACTTACGGTACTTAATAAGCTGATACCTCTGTAATTATTGCAGTTTCTTTTATCTCCCTTTCTTTTGTATATTGGTACGATAATCGCTTTTCTCCAATCGTTTGGAACTTCTTCCGTCTCGATACATACATTTATCAATTCGCACAACCTGTGAGGTTATGTAATCGCTACCGTATTTAAGAATTTCAGCGCTAATACTGTCTACACCAGCAGCCTTACCGTTTTTTAAGTTATTAATTATATCTCTAACCTCAGTGACACAGACTTTTTCAATTGGGTTTTCTAGTGCATTATGTTCTATGTCGCAGTTCTGTTGCCCTATATCTTCACCTCCTGATAATTCTTTAAAAGAGTCTTTTAAAGCGTCTACTATCCCGTCTGTATCATATAGCATTTCACCTTTGCTGTTTCTCATACTGACAAACTCTGTACTTTTACTTTCTTTCATCTCTTTAAATAATAGTTTCATGGTTCCTTCAAAGTCGTTTTGTATTTTCTTCTCTTCTTCTCTTCTTCTGTTCTGATTTTATCTTTACTTTCACCACCCTGGCGGACCGAATGAACGGAACGGATACGCTACAGCGTATTCTTATAGTATCCACATCGTATCCTCTCCGTATCATGCAAGAAAAACTCATTAAAAAAGCAAGATGAACATTTAACTTGTTGAAATTCGGATTCTACGTGAAAATTTGCGTTAGAAGGTCACGGAGTAGTTGCAATAGTTTTTCTTCCAACGTTAAAAACTTTAAAAAAATATAATACCTATCGACAACTTGGGCTGAAGGCGACTTCTAGCGCATCCATAATCGCGTAGGTAGTATGCTGATACTGAACGACGATGCATTTGAAGTCGCCTTCAGCCCACAATAATGACAGGTATAATATTTTTTAAAAGTTTTTGACGTTGCAAGAAAAACTATTGCAATTACTCCGTGACCTTTTAACGGGAAATTGTACGTAGAATCCGAAATTCAACAAGTTAAATGTTCATCTTTCTTTTTTAATGAGTTTTTCTTGCATGATACAGGGAGGATACGATGTGGATACTATAAGGATACGCTGTAGCGTATCCGTTCCGTTCATTCGGTCCGCCAGGATAACTAGTCGTTTAACTCTCCTCTTTCTGTGTCTGTAATCATTTTCAAGTCTTTCACTCTCCTCATCGCTAAGACCTGTGAGGTTCAACTTTCTTAGATACGCTTGTTTCTTTTCTTGTTGGGCTGCTTCAATTTCATCATTCCACCATGCATCACCAGATTTTCTACCTACAACCGCCGTACCACATATTTCGGTCGCAGTTTTAACAATGATATCCCGTAACATAGTCCAAGCGCTATCTATATCTTTATTGCTTCTAAGCGCTCCCAAGTTGCCTTATCTATGCGTTCGTTTATCTTATTCTGAAAATTGATTCGCAACTTGCGCAGCGCCCGGGAAAGAATACAGGTACTGTTAAGTCTAACTTGCCTCTCAGCTTACATTTGACCATCCTGAGATAATTTTCTGTGTGTATGTATATTATATAATCATAATGTGGTCCCCTCGAGCGTGAAAATCTCAATTTGACCATGACAATTATTTCCAGCCCACTTTCTCTTCTACATGACTTTAAAGAGTATAAAAAAGCTATTTTTTAAAGAAGAAAACAAATTTAAATATGGTTTTCTTCAAAAAATCAATTTTAATTTTAATTTTAAAAAAATCATAATGAAAAAAAATGGTGAAAAAGCACATGAAAAAGTGAAAACTTCAGGCACCTGTATACCGATAACCGGTTGATAAATAGACCTATGGTTTGGTGAATTAATATAGGTCCACTAGGACTATGATTTAGCCAAGTTTCAACCCGATAAAAAAAAAATGTTAGGAGAGAACACTTGACGTATTCTGCCCCATATATAGTTATATAAATAATCATTCGCGCTAAATTGGGTTGAAAATGTATGTGGAATATGACCTAAGTTCCCCCGAAATCCGGGCAGATTTCAGGCGAATTCTGCTCGGATTTCCAAGCGAATTATGTTCACCTGGATTCGAATGCTTTCAATTAAAAATTTTACGATTTTTTACACTTTTTACATTGTAAACTTGAACTAGTCCATTGTTAAACGTTTTACATTTGATAGTTTATTAATTATAAATACAAATTCATCAAACTTAAACAATCTTATATTCAAAAGTTGAAGAACTGAATTATTTCAAATAAAAAGTATTATTAGTTCAACAATTATAAGCTTTGGACAGGCACCCTAAGAATGTGGATTGCTGCCCAAAAATTATTTTCAATTATCTAACAAAAATGCTTCTGTCTGTCCAGGAGTGGAGTAGAAATTAACCAACCTGTAAAACACAATGAATTAAGAACAACAGATTTTGTAATTTTCAACCTTCTTATCTTCACAACTTTAAAATCTATAAATATGACTTCTAGCGTTAGAGGTTCCTTCCTATTATAAATGGATTCCTGAAGACGCCTGGCTTCGCCGTGCGAAAGCTTGAAATAAATAAAGTTTTCAACACAAAAACTACTAGCCTAGTAGATCAAAAAGCAACCCAGCCCAAAATAAGTTTTAGAAAATCAACCCTTATTCGTACAATTAATCTCCTATTATTTAAAAGATTAAAAACGTGGAAAAAATAACACCCCATTTTACAGTAATTGTACGGCTTCCCAAAAATCCATGAATAAACTTACCAAAAAAAACCCGATATATGAAAACTACCCTGTCTTATAAAACCCATATTCGTGGAAGCTACAGGTCCGTTCCGCTAGCACATCTACTGGAGTGGTTCAAAATCATACATGTTGACATTTTTTTTAATAGAGGGCATGCCACTCTCTAATTTTGGAAGGTTCCTGAAAAAAAATTCCCTCCAAGTTTGAGCCAAGGGGGTTAATGTCATGGCGGGTCGTAAAGGACCGGAATTTCCCATGAGATTGACATGGGAAAATTTTGTTTTCGGAAAAATGAAATTCAAGTTTCGGAGTTTAAACTTAACTTGTGGGAGATTATTATAATTTTTTGGAGAGTCTTCAACAAATCATTTCCGCTGAATTACTTTGAACTTTGACGCTCCCATCCCCCGTTATGGAGCCCAAGATTTCCCCACTTAAACTGACAATCTTGCGCAAAATTGACGCACATGAGCTCCGTTTCCCCCTTTGTTTCCATACATTATTTTGATTGGGCAAGTGAAATGTTTTTAAGCATTTTAAAACTAATTTCTATTTTTTTCAACAATTTAAATTTGTATGAATAATTTTTTTTAATAACTCATTGAAAGGATAGGAAGATTGATATTTTTTGCAAGCATTTACTGATTGTTTGAGCAATTAAATATTATTATTGTATTGTAATTTATTACTCTCCCTTTTACGGGTTTGAGGGCTCCGTTCCCTTCACATATTTTACAATTTCACTTAACCACTATGCCTTATGCCTGACTTAACCTAACGTAACCTTTAATCGCTTCGCTTTCATATTATTTACTAACTCTTAAATATTATCTTACAATTGCGAGAGACCTTCCAGGGCTTCCATTTTCTCTTACCATTTCTCTTCAAGCTTCTGTGAGTTACGCAGCACTTATTTTCCTTACACATATTTCTCTTGTATCAAATTTGGTCTCGATTTTGGGTTTTTCCACCCCCTTGAATTGTCTCTTCCCTATTCTCTTCTAGACTCTTCATCCACTTTTCCCCTTGTCCACAACCGCTCAGTATCCATCTAACTCTATCTACCACGTTCTTTCCCCCTTCCTCTTCCCCTGTACATCTCTCCAATTTGTGCTTCCTTGATTCCCTTTCATAACCACATACCCTACACATTTTCATTTCTTCACTCATCCAATATTTACACTCATTTATGCCTTCTCCCATTCTGAAACGTACCCTCCTGGACCACCTGCACTCCTTTTTCAACTTCCCTAAATATTCTGGGACCCCTTCCATCTTAACCAATCTATAACATTTATTGTATTTTGACTCCATAATCTTTTCCCACCTCTTCTCTTCCTAACTCCTTGATCATTTCTCCTTTTACTTCCTGCCACTCCCTCCCCTCGTCACACATTCTCCATTCCCTTTTAACTTGCCATCTCTCCTCCCATCTTGAATGTCCCGCGTTTCCTCTCCTCTCTCTATTTAATATTTCCTTCAGGCATACTTGTGCAACTTTGCTACCCTCACCACTCTTAAGTTTCTCTTCAAAATTCCAGACCCTTTTCCTCTGCCTTATCACCAATTTCTCTCTCCCTGTTTCTTCTCTCAACATATATTCTGGGCAGTTCCAGCTCACTCCCATAACCCATCTCAGAAATCTCTTTCGCATGTTTTCTACTTTTTTGTACTCCTTCAACCCCAAATCTCCACTCCATAACAAATCACAGACCATACCAGTGAATCAAACAGCCATACTCTCATCTTCCAGCCCTTCCACACTTGACCCATCACCTTACTCGCACTTTCCATCCTTTTTTTTACTTGCAGATCATTTCCACCTCCCGAATCGAACCAAAAACACCCATTTATCTTGCATCCATACTTTCCTTTATTCTTTCTCTTCATGAAACAAAATATCTTTGTCTTCGTCACATTAATTGTCAGGTCTTTCTCTCTCACATAGTCTTCGAATCCTTTTATGAGCAAGTTCATTCCACTCTCATTCTCTGCCAGAAGCACCACATCGTCCGCGTACACTAACGGATATATTCTCTTATTTCCTAGAACTATACCCCCTTTACCTTTCTTTTCCATTTTCTCTTCTAGGTCTGCTAACAATATGCTAAACAACAACGGGCTTAGCGGGCACCCTTGCCTGAGACCCCTCCCTGTCCAGAACTCCTCTCCTTTCTGTTCCCCGATCCTCACCCTTGTCTCAGTCTCCGAAAAAAACTTTTTTTTCTCTCAATCAGCTCTTCATCCAACTCCCTTTCTTTTATTGCCTTCCACTAAACTTTCCTATTCACCGAATCGAAAGCTGCCTTAAAATCTACGAAGAGTGCGACCAGTTTTTCTTTTTTCTGTCCCAGGTTTCTGTTGACTAGATAATTTAGAACGAAAATGTTATCCACTGTCCCCATCCCCTTCCTGAATCCTGTTTGATTGTGTGGAATACTTCCTTTCTCTTCTACCTGTTCTTCTAATCTCTTCCTAAGAACCTCCGCGTATATTTTATACGTTACTGGCATGAGAGTGATTCCTCTATAATCTTCCACTTTTCTACACCCTCTTTTCTTTAATGAAGGAACTACCAAACCTGTTATCCACTTCTTCGGCCATCCTTCCCCTCTCCATACTCTATTACATACTTCCCCAATCTCTTCTCTAACCCTTCTTTCGCCAAATTTCAACGCTTCATTCTCCATCCCACCCTCTCCTGTCGGCTTGTTTCTTTTTAACTTCTCAATTGCTTGATTCACCTCCTCTCTAGTCAACTCATTTCCACCTTCCATGCCTCCCTCGTTGATCTTTCTACCTTTCCTCCTCACCTTGCTATCCACCCCTCCTAGATATTTCTTGGAATATACCGTCCATTCATCCATACTTATCTCTTCATTGATTACATTCCATCCTCTCCTTCCTCTATTAATCACCTCCCATTCTCTTCCTTCCTTTATTGCTTTCTCTACCTCTTCCATGTACCTCGCTTTTTCTCCTGTCGTTTTACATCCAGTAATTTCTCGTGTTCCCTTTTTCTTTTATTATGCTCCTTTCTGTCTATCTCTCCTCTTCTCCAATTCCTTAACCGGCGTACCATGGGCTCGAAGGGTAGCCACAGGAGCGCCTGTCAACCACCGATCGACCTGCCCACGGGAGCAGGATGGGATGTCACTAGAAGGCGGGGAAGGTCGCTTGGTCACCGACTGCAAGAGTATGGCGACCAGAGGAGTTGCACCAGGTGTGAGCTCCCCGATGTTCCTCGGTTCGCCGCACTGGGCAAGCTGCCGTTCGTACGTCGAGCGGGTAGGTGCATGCATGATCCAATCTACACAAGGTCTAGCCGAAGTAAGTTTCATTTTCGCCCAACTTGCGTATACCAGATTCACGGCCATCTTTGTTACTATTCAAACAGCCGCCAGCTGTACATTTATTCAGTATGGCGGTGTTGCTGGTATCGTGGCTGATTGGCTGCAATTTTTTTTATTTGCGCGTGGTTAGACCTTGTCTGGATTGGATCATGGGTGCAATGCCTCACCCTATGCGACGCGCCGGCGTACTGGATGGTTATGCGTGGGGGGGAGGGTGTTTTGGTAGCCCAGTAGGTGTGTATGGACATGCACATCGTGTGACGGCACGTTACACCTCCCCACCATTTGGGAGAGTAAAATTAGGGGTGACAGTAATGGGATACTGGTAAGAAATACATTTGGTAAGCAGTAGTAAAATAGAAATAAAAAAACCAAGTAGAATGTCGGTCGTAATTTTTTCTCTACTCATGTCATCCTCGACTACCATACTGCGAACAGTACCGTCATGGTTGAATCTTCTTTTGTACCTCTTTCCCCCATGCCGGGCACGAAAACGGGTTGCTCCATGGGCTACCTGGAACGTCTTTCCATCTGGAAACATCACCCACTAGTGTGACACCGTAGGACGCCGGAAGATGGCGCGAGGTCCTGGTCTGGTGATGCTGCTGGCGTGGACGTAGCTGGCTCCTCAAGGGGTGTCGGACTCAGGGTGATGGTAAGGGGTATCTGCTCTGACGGTCCTTCGCGTGATGAGGATGAGGCTTGGTGCTTCGAGTTCGGTACTGATGCCATCTTTTTTAAAAGTGTCGGTTTCGTCGACGCCGATTTTGGTTTATTGATGATCGGCAGGTTTACGCGGGAGATGTCTGTGTTGTGGGGCTTGGTTGTGCGTGCGTAGAGGGGTCATACATCTCTGAGCTTGGTAAAACCGTCGAGCTCCAACATCCTCTCAAACTCCTTGTGTTTCTTTTGGTTTGACGACATGCTTGTGTGACTGCTGGATTAGGACTGAGCCGTCGGATCGCTGGCCTGACGGGAAGGGGATTGTGCTCGGTGTGATTGGTTCGCTGTGAGGCGTTCGTCGTCCTGTTGCTGTGAGTCTTCTCTGTATGGTCTCAGATCCTTGACGTGATTGTGTCGGTTTATCTGGCCCTTTTGTTTCCAAGGTCAAATATCACGTTGTCTGGAGAGGCTCTCCGCTATTAGGTTGTCGGCTCCACGGCGGTATTTCACCTCAATATCCCATTGGCTTAGTTCCATGGCCCATCGGGCTAAACAGCCTGAGGGGATGTCGATCTTGTCGAGCCATTTCAAGGACAGGTGGTCGGTCAGAACGATGAAATGGTAACCCTCCAGGTAGTCCCGCATCATCCATATTCCCAATTTCACAGCAAGGCATTCGAGTTCGGTAGCAGAGTAGTTGCCTTCGGCCTTATTTACGGAGCGGCTGGCGTAAGCGACAATTTGCTCCGTATCTCCATCCTTCTGTGTGAGTACGGCCCCAAGTCATTGTCTGCTGGCGTCGGTTTCAAGGGTGAACTCTTTGGTCCAGTCAGGGCAGGCGACAATAGGTGCAGACGTGACCCTGTTCTGGGTTCGTCGAAGGCTTTCTGATGGTCTTTTGTCCACTGCCATTTGGCCCTTTTCTTGAGTAGTTAATGTAGAGGGGCTGCCACACGAGCTACACCCTTAATGAATCTTTGATTTCACAATATAAGTCCTAGAAATCGGTGGGCTTCTTTCAGGTTTCTCGGAGGCGTTAATTTCTTGATGGCGGCTATTTTGTCTGGGTCCGTGTGGAGGCCCACCTTGTTGTTCACGTGTCCAGGGTATTTTAACTTGGAGCGGAAAAAATGTCATTTCTCTGGGTTCGGTCTGAGTTGTTTTTGTCGAAAATTTGTTGTCGGAGTGGGATATGTTTGTCGAAGGTTTCGGTTGGAACGTGGATACAGCGGCGTATAGCCCAAAAGGCATCACGGTGAATTCAAAGAATCCCTTTCCGGGCACGGTAAAGGGGGTGAGAGTCTGCTTCTTTCGGTGAGCGGTACGTGGCAATAACCGTTCCTCAGATCGATAGAAAATAGGTATTTGGTTCCTTGCAACTTGTCCAGGATGGGGTTAATCTGAAGGATTGGGTACGCGTCTTTTTTTATACCATGTTCAGTCTTCTGAAGTCGATGCAGAATCAAGGCTTTTCGTCCTTTCGGCGTGTGATGAGGACCGGAGAACTCTATGGACTGCTTGATGGTTGGATGACTCCGTCCTTCGACATATCTGATACTTCTTTATCGATGATCTCCTGGATAGCTGGGTTTCTTGGTCGGTATCGTTGTTCGAGCAATGTTGGGTCCTCTAGCCTGATCTCGTGTTTTGCGAGTGGTGTGACGCTTTTGAGCGATGCTAGATGTGTCATATGCTTGTTGATGAACTCTTCAACTGTCGGGCGCCATGTTCGGGCGCCATGTGACGTTTTTTTTTTACTCTACCTACATTTTGTCCCACCAGACGCTTCAGCCTAACCAGGGTTTCCGATTTGGGACAGGCTTTACTAGTAAAAGAAACGGGCGGTTGAATTTAACAACATTAAGCTGCGTATTTCTCCTATTTTTTGTACATATCTATTAGGGTGGTTAAAAAAACACCAACTTTTAAAAAGCTCAGGTGCTCTTAGCTATTTTGGTTCCAAATCATGAAAAAATATTACTGTATAAGTCTGAGCCAATTCGGAGTATATTTAGTGCACCCTCGACGGCGTTAAAGCGTTAACAAAACATATCTCGGAAATTATTAGAGATATATGATTTTAAATATAGGTCTCTGAATTCGTCTTGATTTCCTCTATAATCGAAAATAATTCATAAAATTAATTAATTTGAAACTATGAAAAACAATTAAACAATATGGAAAATACACGAAATAAAAGTTTTTATATTAAATTCACCATCACAGTTGTATTCCTCTTATAAATCTGCACGATTTCCATCTTTTCTATTTGCCCTGAAATACATATTGTAAAAGTTATTAATGGTTTACATAATACTCAATATATATTATCTGTTGTTACGTTCAATAATAAAAACATGTGCAAAACAATATGTTTTGGATTTTTGAATGTTCTATTTTCAATTATTTTTCCGTTTCTTGACCTGAAACTAAAATCGCTTCTATTGTGTATGACGGAAGTGTATGATTGGTGTATGGTGATTGTCCCAGTGTACTCTTTTTTTGATTTTCAATTACATATGCCATTTCTTCGACTACTGATTTGTATTTTCTCCATTTGCGATTTTGCAATGTCACAGAAAAAATATAATGTCCCAAATTTGAGGTTAAGGTGACGTTAAAACTACGGCTTCTATTATCAACTCATATGGATGGACACCTCAATCTCAAATTTTGGACATTATATTATTTTCTGAGAGATTTAGAAATCATAAATCGACCAAATACCAATTCACAGTTGCAAAAATAATTTTTGAACTTGAAAAGCAGAAAGAGAGAACAATTTTCTCACCACTTATCCACTGAAGAAGATATTTCACCAAATTCGACATAAACTATGCTTCAGATTCCACTACATGGCATCGTCCTACTACATTTTCACTGCTTCATACAAGATAGAATCAAGTTCATGTTAGTCCGTATAAATAATCAAGTTTATTTATTTGAAGTTTTTCTAAATTTAAAATAAATTCCTTTGAATTCTTCGAATACAAAGTATTTATTTCAATGTTTTGTATTATTTTGCATTTTCTTTAAGTTTTTTTGAAGTGCACTTGAGTTTTTGTTTTAATCTCTTTGAATACTTGGTATTCATAATGGAATGCAATACAAAATTAAATTATTCATTACCTCTCAATTCTAATTTAATTTACTATAAAATTTCGTTATCCTTTACATTGTTAAATAGGACAAGAGGAAAGAAATAGTTCTCATCAATAGATCGACTGGTATGGAATCAGAATCCGAAAGAAATTTTTCGAGAGATTTGTTGAAGGAAAAGGAGAAAATTCACTTAGAAAATGAGAGCAGACAAAAGGAAGATGATATTGAAAAACTGAAACTCGAGCTTGAAAAAACGAATTTGGAAATCCAACATATGGAGGTTACAAAATAAAAAACATGACTAATTAGGAATTTTTATTAGCATGATCAATGATGTTTAATAGTATATTACATCACAAGTAGATATAGGCACGTCTTTACCGCGGGGAGGTAAATGTTCACAGGACGAGTAGTAAACCCATGGCCAAAGGCCATGGTTTTTCTAGTCGTCCTGCGAACTTTGAATTCCCCGCGTAAAGACATGTGTAATCCTACCAGTATGATATTTTATTCGAAACCAACATGTTATGAGCCTGTATGGGTCCCAGAAAAGTGAGCGTTAGATATCTCTTTACCGAAATGGTGCGAGAACGTCCTATGAAGTTAATGTTTTTTGATAATGGTGATGATCACTGTCCGAACATTCTTCTCTTTTGTTTTCTCCATTTATCAAATTGTTCGAAGGCCAGCTTATATTTATCCTTAGATTTTTCGGGTAGTAAATCTTGTTTTGCTGGTTTCACTTCATCATTTATGTTGAGGGGTATCATTTTGGTTGGCTTTTCCATGATTCTGAGTGTACGAAGATTTACAACTGTAAAACTTTGCGACGTGATTGCAGATGATTGAAGGTTTCGCGGATTCTATTGTTGTAGATGAAAACGTACGATTGATGTGGAAGTCAGCTGTTTGGGTTGTGATTGGTAATCTCGTATAGCGCGAAATTTTCAAAGTGGTTCGGTGTGAGGTAGATTTTTTTTTATATATATATATATATATATATATATATATATATATATATATATATGTCTACAGTACGGCTAGAGAATACATTGTGTGTTATTCAGTGGCGATTTGTGGAATTAATAAACCGCCAGTGCAGCGGCTTTTCGAACTAATAAACTGTCAGTAGCTGATACTGTTCGGTAAAGGGCTATCTAACACTCACTTTTCTAGGGGCGTTATGGGCTCATAACATGGTAGTTTCGAATAAAATATCATATTGAGAAATAAAAGAAATTGTATTTTAAATACATTTTATTCTCAGGAAAAGCATAAGCACTCACTGATAATGGTGACTAGAAATAAAGACGAGGAGCTGAAAAAGCTAAGAAATCTTTACAATCAGAATGTCCAAAATTTGAAAACCAGCTTCAACAGTTTTAACAGCGAAGGTTTTTCTTTTGGTACAGAAGACTGGCTTAAAGTATGATTTCAATTTATATTATGTTCAAATTGCTTGAAAAATTGGTGAACAATACATTTGAAAAGTGTTGTGATATTTATTTTTGTTTAATTAAATTGTTTTTCAGACGCTAAGTACCGAAGAATTGGAAGGTTTATGTCAACGAATCTTTTCCATGATTCCTTCGGAAGAGTTCTTGAAAACTATGCACAACAAACAAAATAATTATCTACAGGAAGATATGAGCGAAAAGCAAAGGTTAATCGAGAAAGTGACTGAGTTGGAATACAAAATTGCTGAAGTGAAAGAAGAATCGACTTTGAAAGGTTTTGCGTAAAAAGTCCATTTTTTTAAATTTAGTGATCGTAAAATCATAAATATGTACCTTATTTACCTGCCTTATTATTCATATATTTGTTAACAACTTTTTCTCCGGTGAACCCGGTTTTTAATCATTAGCCACGGACTAGGTTAAGTGCCTAATGAGATGAGGATGTTATAAATTAATTTAATACGATGTTTGAAATCTTTTGCGATGATGTAGGTACAAAATTAGGAGCACGGTGTAGTTTGGAGTTCGTATTTTACTCCATAGGTTTTCAGTAGCTTGCTTCCTGATGGTCTAGAAAGTTTCTTACGATGCGGCATGTGTTTAATTAAACAGTCTTCTGAGCTGCTGCCAGTACCATATCGACTCCTAAATGTTCAAGATGTTCACTGCATATTGCGTGTCATTGCCTGTAGCCGAAGTTATAATAGGATGAATAGATGCATGTTTCACATTCCTCCATATTGTCTTTACTTCATGTATTAGCTCGCTATACTTATGGATCTTGGTTGTATAGGTTGCCTACCAATTCCGGTTAAGCGAAGAAGCAATGTCGATGACGTAGACTCTTTCACCTTTTTTCTCTCGCATCACGATGTTGGATCGATTGGCTCGGATATAATGATCCGTCTGGATAGTAACATCTCTCTGAGCCATTACGCGATAACCACTAATAATATGCTTGATGGATTCGTTGGTATCTCCATATAATCGGCACCGGTCAACAACGTCTTGATGTAACACGTGTTTGCGATAATTTCTCGTGCTGACGACCCTGTCGTGAATCACAATGACGAATCCTTCCGTTTATGGAAACAGAACGCCCTTTTTCAGCCGAATATTGGATGCCTTGCTATCCACTAAATGTTAATTTAACGTTTTGGAGTGCTTGCCGTGGATGGCTTTTCATTTCCATTGTGTTTCTAATTCCTTTATCGTTTCTGCCCTGATATTCCAGGACTCCACTGAGAACAAATTCAAGGGCGTGTAATCGAAATCCGCTCTGCAGATGGTGTTGTAAAGTGCAACCTCTCGCTTGCTGTTAAAATAGTCTCGTAACTGCATAACTTGTGACTTACACAAACTTCTTGACATCTACAACGCCCCTACCCCCTCTATGTCATGGTAGAACTACCCTTTAAATCGCCGAATTACTGTGGTGCATTCGGTGCTTCGTCATTTCTACGGGGATGGTTCTGTTTCAGCTTTCAAGATCGGTGTTCGAACATTCGATGAACCCAAAGGAGTACGCGAGGACAGGGATGGCATATTTGCTGATTGCCCTGATTTTGTTTTCCAAATTAAGAGAACTTTTCAGAATAAATCTGAGTCTTGTAGTGAAGGCAGTAGTTAAGCTTTTCTTAAATATCGTATGCTGAATACCCTTAGATTCGAGAATACCCAGGTATTTATATGCCTTGCCCTCAGTCAGTCCCTCGATGTCATTCTCGAACTCGTCTTGTAGCTCTGAGGGCCCTAATTCTCCTCTGCTTAAATGCACTGTTCTATATTTATCTAGTCCGAACTCCATGTGGATATCATTGAAAAACTGCTTTGTGACATTGATCACTTGCTGCAGTTTCTGGTCTGAACTAGCGTCTAGCTTCAGATCATCAATGTATAGAAGATGGGTCACTCGATGACCATCCTCATTATCATGTATTCTAAACCCATGAGACATGCTATTGAGTGTTTTGCTCAATGGCTTCAATGCTAACCAGAACCATGGTACACTAAAGGAGTCTCCTTGAAGGATACCCGTTGTAATGCGTATTGATCTAGTTATCCTTGGTTGTCCATGATCAAAATACTAGATTCGTGTACCCCAAAGCATCATCGTACGACTTAGAAAGTCGATGATGCGTGGGCAGATTTTGTAAATTTTTTAGACTTTAAGCAAATAGTCATGTGGTCCGAAAGGAAACGCTTGCTTTTAGTCAATGTATGCCGTGTGTAAGTTTCTTTGATGTTTACGAGCTTGCGTAATGGCAACAGCGTTTATAGTGACTAGATCTTTACGGCCGAGAATATACCTTATCCGCAATGACAGCTGTAAGGCATTTATAAATCATTGGAAGACAGAATATCGGTCGAAATTCAGATGGATTTTGAGCGTCCGGTTTTTTAGGCAACATATACGTAGTTCCATTGATCATAAAGCCTGGCATTAGATCTGGGTGCTGGATGATCTCACGGAAATACCTTGCCAACGCAGGATGAACACTCGTTAGGTACTTGTTAGTCATGTCTCCCATTTAAGGGACTTCGGTGTCTTGCTGGTTATTTTGCTTTATACTTTATACGAAAAGCTAGGGCAATAACTGCCGATAGCACTGCGGTAAAACCTATTGTACTAGACCCTAAAATTTAACTATCGTTTCTGAGGCATGCTAGTGAATCTCATTTACAAAGTATGTGATAAGCTATCTTTTCACAAAAATCACTCTTCTCACAACAACGATCCTGCATAATTATTCTAATACTTTGAGCGCTGTCTGCATAAGTTCCACTCAGGTACCCTCATGCTACCCTGTTACCAGGATCTCCAGGTCATCTACATAGCCTTGAGTGTAAAAACCAGCTTCGTTTAAAACACGAATCAGGCCATCAATGACAAGCGCCCACTAGGTGGACGAAAGAACTCCTCCCTGTGGGCATCTCCTTGAAACTATGGCCTTGACTTAATTACCATGTAGTGAAGGATGTACCGTTCTGCTTTTCAACATGGAGTTCATCCGCTTGTTTACGGTGTCACTAACTCCGTGTGTTTCAACAGAATCGTATATGGATTCCATTGGGTTTTTCCTAAATGCCCCATCTATGCCTAGAAGCGCTGCAATTGCTACTTCACCCTTCCGCATTGTGTTACTAATGCGGGAGATAAAAGCATAGAGATCGTCAATGGCAAATCTGCCTTTTTGAGAGCCAAATTGATTCCTATAGAGAGGTTTTTCCGTTAGGATTTCCTCTTACATGTAAAGGTCCACTAATTTTTCTAGTATGTGTAGCATGAGCGAGATCAAGTTGATCGGTCTTAAGGATTTTGCATCATAGTAGGTATCCTTTCCCGGCTTTGAAATGAAGATTACCTTAACCTTCCTCCATGCTACCGGGGTAGCATGGTATTGATGGTATCCCAAGGAAACCTTGTACGTCACTACACCCTGATAACATTCAGCCCTCGACACGGTAGTTCACGTCTTGGCTTATGGAGATGTTTTGCGAATCGAGAGCCACTACATTTTCGCTGCTTAGTCGAATTCACGCTGATACTTCCACCCTACTAACCACGAAGTCTTACCCATCAGGGTCGTCCTCGCTGTGACTTCTGGGTCGTCGCTACCAGCGGGAGTTCTTAGGCCTCCTCACTGAGGCCAGGTCCGAACTTGCCTTTTTCTTGGACAGAGAAAATTATTTCCCCATCGAAAGGTGTAGTCGAGTTCACGCGCAAGAAATTTAAAATTTTGACGCCTTCATTCCATAACGCTCCACATCGGGTTTAGGTGGTGTACAGCGTCACATCGCGTCTGATCGGTGTGCAGCTCTCCCTCACGTTTGGTCGCTTTAGGTCCTATGCTTATAAGGACTCTTCGCAATAGAGAAGTTCGCGCGTAGTTCACTGACAAGCGACGCAACGCGTATGTTCTAGCCTATGTTGGAAATAACTCTCCACAATAGAGAGTTTTATCCGACAGAGGGTGGAACTTATGCATTGAGTAACGCGTCGGCGAACTTCTCTATTGTAGAGAATCCTATACACAGGACTTGGAGCTATACAGCAACCAAATGCGATGTACATCGATCAAATCAACCAAACGCGACGTGGAACGATATGGAATCAAGGAATCGATTCATTTATCCAAGACAGTTTTAAAGAATTTAAAAAATAATTCAGTTGAAGAATTGGAATCAAGGATTCAAGAGGAACGAAATAAATCAGCCAGGCTTCAAACATATTTTTACAGGGTATCTCAAAATCCAGGTCACACTCTAGTAAATCAAAGAAAAAATCGACATCAGAATTTTAAATCGCTCCATATAAATGAAGGAACTAATAAAGAACTGAATTTGATATATTACACTTCGGACCAGGATTGCATACAATCTACCAGGTATATAAATCATAAATCTATTAAGATATAAGCATTAACAGAAAATTGAGATAGATGGAGAAATTAAATTTGACTAATAACAATAATAATTTCCTAGAATTTTAATTATTTTTCTTACAATAGTTTGTATAAGAAACTTTGAACCTATATAAAAATTCCTGTAAAATGCAGAAAGGGTATAAAATTTGTTATAGTCTCCAATTAACTAGAATAAATTATTAGTTAAGTTTATTTCCCGCACTGACACAGTGCCAAGCGAGGTTCTTCATTAAAGATTTTGCGAAGTTTCTAATCCATTTCTATTTCGGTGAATTTTTTACGCCATTTTACAAGCTTTTAAGTGATTTGCTCTGTGGGTATGTATGTATTTATTAGAGATGCACGCCGAGAAGAGAATTTCTCTTATCTCGCCTATTGCCCGCATTCGAGATATTTTTGTTGTCGAGAACTTTTAGTTTTCGATTGTTTAATCGCATCCCGTCCCGACTTCAATATGCAAGCAAGATCGGGCAAGATTCTCGCTAATGTTTACATTTTGAGTTTGACATTTCGCGTAAATCTAAAAAATAAGGTAGCAGAATTTGAACACTATGGAAGTGAAATCATGACGAAAAAGAAGGCCGAAAAGAACCATCGTCAATTTCGAGCTCATCAAAGTAATGATTTGATACTAAATCAAGCAATTAAGTATAATAGCTTTACAAAATCTAACTATCTCATTAATAAAACCTTAGGTGAGAAAATTTTAAACAAATTTAAAACTCAAAAAGGTAGAAAATATAAAGGAGCTAGTCCAATTTCTCATAACCACTAAAACAAGAAAACAAATATAAAATTTTTGTAGACAGAAATGAAATGCATTTTAGTAACAAAATTATTTATAGCAGAATCACGAAGGAATAGTGAGGAGTGGTATCACCCTATGTGTTTGGTGAGCAGAGGTGGGACCCACTCCCCTATGTTATATTTTGACATCTCGATGCATATGTTGGTTATGTTCGTTTGTTTATGTTCGTTCAATACACAAGTTCAAAACTTCCAACGCGTGTTGACATCGTTGACATGGCAACCGCCAGTGCGCATGTGCACGATCTTGCTTTCAAGTTTTCATTCGTGGCAAGCATTAACGAATTCTTGGACGTAGCTCGTCCCACTCCCCACTTACAGGGATACTACTCCTTACTATTCCTTCGTGAGCAGAATAAAGCAATTAAAAGATGCAGTAAATGTCCCAGTAATCGTGAAGATCTGAATAACCGTCAAACTTAGTTATAATTTGTATATATTGTTAAAAACTATGTTAAAAGTAACATTTGATAATAAAAACAATTTATTTTTAGTATTTTGTAGCAGCTAAAAACATTTTAATGCATTTAGATTTAATAAAAAGCAAGAAATTTGGCGTCACCATTACTGGGAAGCTTACCTTATTATTTTGGCACTGTCTATGGTTACGGAATTTTCCGTAACGATAGCCCTGAACGAACTGGAAAAGGGGTTAGAGTTACGGAAAATTCCGTTACCCTAGACAGTACGGGGGGCTCTATCTGTGGTTACGGAATTATCCGTAACGTTAGCTCTGAAACAGCTGGAAAAGGGGTTAAAGTTACGGAAAATTCCGTAACCATAGAAAGTGCGTATTATTTTCTCAAAAATTCGTTATATTTTTCGTATAAATTTGATTTCTATTCAAATACATTTTTTTAGATTTTCTGTCCTAAGAATCTTAATTTTCTTTCCAATTTTCTAACCTAACGGTGTTCTAAATGAAGTGGTTATTTTTTGTAAAATTATGTTACTTCAGTTAATATTAACTCATTATTTTGATGACCACGAAGCTTCCAATGGTCTTTTTTGTCCTTTTTGTTTCTTTTCATGTGATTCCACTTCCATATTTTCCAAATTCTGATGCACTATTTTTTATATTTATGCGAGATGTCAAATTTTAAATTTTATCGAGAATCTTACCCGATCTTGCTCGTTTTCTGAGATTCTCGGCCAAAATCACGAGATACGGGACAACTTCTCGCTGTCGCCGGTCGGGATGGTTCCCGAAATCGATGTTTTCTTGTCTCGTCCCGCCCGAATGCATCACTAGTATTTATGTATGTTTTTTAGAAGTAGGTGTATGTAATATGCATCATGTATACGAGCAGGTCCATGCCTCCCGATGTTGTGGAACTCTGACCCACTAAAAGCACCTCTTGGATCTGTGGAGCACTGCCCTGCAACCGCTTTCACACTAATTCGAGGTAGACCATGATTCTCTCGCGTTCTGCGTGTTTCCTCCTTTCAAATCTTCATATATCTCATTATCCTCTTACTTTTTTAGCACCTTCGTAGTCAATGTTTCCACCGCATGCCAGTTCTCTTCGCTTTCCAACATCAGTGAGACCATATTTCCTGTCGATTAGTCATTTGAAAATATGGGAAAAAAGTTGATTTTCGGTGGGCCAGTTTCTAAAATTTTTTCAGGTCCGCTTTTCGATCTCAATTAAACCTTATTCCCTTCCGTGAACAAGTTTCCGATCTTGTTTTCCACGCTTCTCCTGTCCGTCACCCATGCCGAGCACTCGCACAAGGTGTATCCAGCAGCGTCGACATCGCACTCGCACGTATGTCTATTCTGCGCTATCTGACTTCTTGAAGCGCTCAAGTTACGCGTCTAATTGACCCTTGCCTTTTGTATCAAAGTCCCACCTGGATTAACAATTGTCGAGGAGTCTGTCACATGCCCTATCTTCCTCTCGTTACCCTAGAGACTTGTTCCTTGTTGCCTTAGCTCTAGACATATCTCCTGCATCTGAATTGCAGGGAGACCTATTGGTAGCATGTTGGTCAACACCAGAGCAGGACAGAAACTAAAAATCCCGCTAATAGCCGAATTTCTATTTCCGGCTACGTGCTCAAGGTTATATTACATTATACTATTGATCACGTTATTACTTGACGTATTTGAAGGATATTATTATTGTCTCGTAAGGCTGCTCCATTTAAGGCCCATAGCACTGCGGTTAAAACCTATTGCACTATGCCTTTTTATTTTAAAATCCCGGTGAAACATACGTCTACACATGGGTCACCCTCGCTGCTAAAGTATGATTTAAGTCCTTTAGCATGAGTACATTTACCGCTAGACGACTCCACTTCACTGGCTATGGGCGTGCGCAAAATTTTCTTTTAATAAAGTGGGCCAAGAATCACTGAATGAATTTAATCACAACTGATGATAACCCACGGCCGCAGCCGACTTTATTAGAAGTACTCGCATTTGCCTGGACGTTTGGCCAGGGGAGAGGAAAACTGCAGAAAATCACCTCCCGAGTTCAACCGGTTTTACACTTTCACACTGAAAACTGAGAATAAATTATAATTTCATATCACTAGGTGAAATATTACCATATTCGGCCAAGATTTATTGATTTTACTATCAATTTTTTTGTGATATATGAGTAGTCCTTCATGCGAATATAAAATTTGCGGTTAGGTTGACAGGGAACTCGCCCACAATGTAGAAGTTAAACTGTCTTTCATTGCGCACGAAACTCGATTAACATGACAGATCGGCTATTAGCGAGTAGGACGAAGTGAAGGGTTTCTGCTATTAGTGAATTCAGCTATTAACGGTTTTGCACTTTATGTATGCATCCCTCCACGAAAGACCTCATTGAACCTGATAGAAAAAAATCTATGAGAAATAATGCGGTCTTTGTCACGTAAATTCCAGAGTAAAACTCATAGATTTGTCTAATTTTAGCAGGTTCAGTAAGGAATTCCTAAAAGTTAGTGAGATCTGAAAAATTAGTTTTAATATTCCAGATAGAACCCAGCTTTATTTGAGTCTGGAAATCCAAGTAGATTCTGTTCATGTAAAAACCTCATAGAAACCAATAGACTTGGGTAGTTAGTGAGATCTGACAAATTAATTTTGATATTGCAGATAGAAGCCAGCTCTATTTGTGTCTGGAAATCCAAGTAGGTTCTGTTTATGTAAAAACCTCATAAAAACCAACAGATGTGGGTACTTTACGAAATCTCAAAAAATGTATTTTAGAATTCCAGACAGAAACCAGCACTTTTTCAGTTTGGAAATCACAATTGGTTACACAGTTATGTAAAATCCCAACAGAAACCACTTCATTTTGCAATGGGAAATCCAGATTGGTTACAGATATGCAAATTCCTCTTGGAAACCAGCAGATATTCTATCTGGCAAATTTTTTCCTAACAGGCAGCCAGATTGAAACTCTTTGAACCTTATAGATCCTCATACAAATTCTATCAGGTTCAATGAGGTCTTTCGTGGAGGGATGGATGTATTTACATATGTATGTATGTATGCATTTACATATGTGTGTATGTATGGTTAAATCTTGTATTCTAATGTTGAGATACATCCAAATTTCCAATCCACAAGTAAATTTGCACGCATAATGGATTCACCCCCCCCCCAGTCCCAAGCAGAAATGGACAAGATAAGAAATCATCAAATGACTGAAAAGCAGAAAATAAAATATACGATCAAAATTTAATTTTGTGGAAAAAGATTTTATTATAATGTACTAAAAAGAAACGAAATAATTCTCTCCAAAAAGTTGACTTGCAATAATAATATAATAATAATGTAACTAAAAATAAATGCGAGTAGCGTGAATATTGAATATAACATTTATCTGCCCCACGCTTTTATGTTTTTGTACATTTCAATAAAACCTTATTTACATTTTTTTAATTGTATATTTTTCTAATTTAACTGCCGACTTTCCACCGATAACTTTCCTTATTTCCTCGCATGTTTGAATGTGGGAAAAATTTTCTTCTTTCCCACAGAAGCCAGACAAAGAGACTTTAAACAAATATTTTTTTCTTTCAATTACAGTTTTTATTTCTAGGTTTTCTTGTTTTCTTAAAACAAATTATGTAAAATTATGTGAGACAGAAGATATCAATTATTTTATAGATTTTTATGCAATCAGCCAGGGAAAGAAAGAAATTTGTGCAAAAGAAAATCACTTTCTGGAGATGAATCAGTGAGTACTCTTGACAAAATTAATTGAATTAAAAAGGGCAAAATCAATTATTAACATTATTTTCAATAATATTCTTTGAACATGAATTTTGGCAGACCGACAGCAGAAGGAAGGATTTTATACACCGATGTAGTACAAGCATGCGCCATAAATAATGTACCTTAATAAAATGTTGGTTTTTTTATTCGAGATAAAGTGCTCAGAAAATTCCAACTCTTCCAAATGAAAAATAATAATAGACATACAACGTTAATGTAAGATATAAAAGTTCACGTGTAATATCGAACAATAATAGTTGTGCCGTTATTTTTATAAGACTTTTGTAAGTTTTGTAAAGTTGTAGTTTTTGATAAATATTTACACTTACTCTTGCTGAGCCAATAAAGAATTAATAAAATTGTTACAAATTTATAATATATCAAGAAAAATGTACATATAATTATATTTACAACTTTGTAATAAACATGAATTCTTTTGTAAAATCAGTGTACATTATTTTTAACGAGAAATTTTTAAAAGTACGTCTAAAACGCCTAATTTTCAATATTATATTGAACTCTTCCTATATAAAATTTATGTTATATTAATTTATGTACCTATGTCCAGGACTTATTATCCAGATATTGACGAAAGGAAAAAATTTTATTCCTTATTTTGCATCATTCATCATTAGCAGTAATTCATAGCTAAAACGAAAAAAAATTGGTGGCAGACGGCTGGCTAACGAAGGAACGAAGTTAGACAGGCACAGGCAGGCTTTTGGTTGGACAAACTTATTACTACATACTGGCAATAAATCGGTCAAGTGTTAACTTATAAAGGAGTTTATGCAACGCAGGCATGATTTACGCGTTTTATTAACGTCTTTTTAATTCTGAATGTAGCCGTTTATACAACAGGCGGACGGAGAGCGAATGCGCATGTGCGACATGGTGCGGAGTACAATTATGATCATCTGATGATCATAATAATTCTCCGCGTATGCGCATTCGCTGTCGCCCCTGTACGATTAGAGAACGCATAAACTTAACCTGAAATGTCATATGTGACAAACTTGTAAATCATACCTTTGTTACATAAAGTATCGTGTGCACCAAGGAGGCAAACGTCTTTCCATCCTTCTGTGTTTGCAAAACTCACACTCGGATAAAAAGACGTTTTCACACCTAACAACAAAGTGATTAGTTTGATATTAGGTAGGGCATTAGACAATGAATTATTCTGTCTTTTTGGTCCTTCGATATATACATGGACACATGGCTAAGAATGCCTCTCTTAGGCGAAGAACGTGTTGATCTCGGGTCAGTGAAGGTGCGTGGAATGACGTTTACAGATGTTACATCAGAAACAATCGATGATTTGCAGATAATGTTGAGCATATGTATGTTAGCACGAAGATTATGGGCTTTAACATTAACGTAAATAAAAAAAATGTTGTGTTCGTAATAATGGGTGAGAAAATAGTATGCAACATTACCGTAGACGAATTTACTGCTGACGGAAAGATAGATGGAAAGATATTCAGGCGTGTAAATGAGGGCAGAAAGATTATCGGCAGCATATGAACCATTATTAGAAGTAATAATGTGACAAATACCAACAAAAAGATAGCAGTAAAGTGAACATGGTTATCATGCAATTCTTGCGGAATATGCGGTAAAATTCTAGTGGAAAAAGTCAGTAATAAGTATTTTCTCAAAGTATGTAATGTTTGTTGAGATTTGTTGAGATGGTTCGGTCATGTTGAGAGAATCAATGAAGGACTTTTAATGAAACAAGTGTATTTAGGTGAAGTGAATGGTAGCGATCCAGAGGTGGACCGAGGAAAGAAAGGTGGAAATGTGTGAATGAGACTCTCAAGCAAAAAGATATAAAAAGCCATATTCGTATCAACAAAAGAGCTTGTATGAAAAGATGCATGGTTGTACAGGAAGCAAAAGGTGTATGCTAGGATAGGGATCTGTGGAAGAAGATTGTTGATAAGAAATGTGTGACAAATAGTGATTGCTAGAGAGATTGATCCACGAACCATGTTTGAGCAGTGTTGTGGGACGAGTATGTTGTATAAATAAGCAACACACGACTTCTAGATTGATCTAAAAAATCTATCTCTTCTCCAAAAAATTCCTTGATCCCCGGTAGTATAACAAGGTATCGTCTCGTTTATATGTTATTATGTGTTCTGACACACACGGAAAAAATTTATCCGTGAAGAAGTCACGAACTTGTAGCTAGGTCTCGGATACGAGATAAAAAAATGAAACATTAAATCCTTATTTCTATGAGAAATATATGGATAAATATCGAAGTTTCTTACGTACAGTTCGAATTTCCTACGAACAGTTCCTGAAAATTTCAGACTGAAATAAAAAGAGGAAAAATTTTATTTGTGCGATTTAATTTTATATTAATTTATAAATTCGCAACTCAGAAGATTCGAACCTCAAACACTGCTGACTCACCAGTTTCTAAACATAAACCAGGAGTGCGTAAACACGCGCAGCCATCGAGGCCAAACAAAATAGGTATTATAAAACTTCTAGCCACTCATCCGACGAGCTCGAGGCACACATACGAGCGCACACACGCACCGCGCGTGTGTGCGTGGGCCATGTACAGGGAGACTTAGGTCGAGTTCCCAGATTTGTCGGGCAAGCTCGTGAGTGCTCTGAGAATCTTTTCCCAATCACTCGTAATATTTTTGTAATTATTCACGTAAAAAAAAAGTGATGAACCGTTTTAGAATTTTCACATCGAGTTCGTCAATCTTTCTCAAAGTTCGCAGGTTATTTACGAAAATACATAAATATCCGACGAATTTTTCTCATATCCGAGACCTAGCTACTAGTTCGTGACTTTTTTACGGATAAATTTTTTCCGTGCAGTGTGTGCGTGTGTAGTGTAGTCCATTGGCTCTAATATTTGCGGCGTTAGCCTTTTTTAGAGGAGCTACTTACATCCACTTTGTGAAAAGATCTTAAAAACCACCAGGTGTTCATGACCTTTTTTAAATCTCTATAACGGGTCCAACACGTCCATAGCTATAGCCGTTCATGGCTCCTTAACCAGTCTATCGCTCATTAGACCTTTTGGTCCCGCTTGTTCAGACTTCGCGATCTGGCAAGTCTCAGTAGTCTCATTAGCATGTTTGATCCCTAAAACGGAGATTTTCTATGTCCAGCCCTTCTAGAAATAATTAATTGAAAACAATTAAGAACGATAGAACGAAATTTGAATTGTTTTCAATCGTGTTTCTTAATCGTGTGTGCACGATTGGGAACGATTGAGTGTTGCAAAGTTTCAATCGTTCCCAATCGGGCCAATCGGTAGTAGGATTTCGAGGTTATGAAGTGGTAATTTTATGGCAGCACTCTCGTCTCGCGGGAATTATTTGAAAACGTTTATTTACTTTTTTTCGAGACAACACATTTTAAGCAATATGTTCATGAAAAAAACTGAATAAATGTTTTGTAATAATTTCCGCGAGCTGAGAGTGCTGTTATCAACAAATTTGCCAATGTGGTGAAGTTTTTTCATCAAATTATTCATTTCATTGTCTATAATTTTGTATAAAAAACGTGTAATTTATTAAATAAATTGATTAAAGTATTTTAGGTACAGAACAATTAAAATTAACTGAGAGTCAAGCTATTCAGATTCTTTGTCATCTTCTAATATCCTACGGATATTAGCATTTTTACTTTTTAATTCGTCACCCTCTGTCCCACTATCACTCTCACTTGGAAGATTCATCATTTTAATTTAAAATTCATCTTTTTTTGGTGAAACTTCAAATATTTCGTTGGAAATCGATATTTTGCATTTAAAAATTAAACTATTTGTTTGACAATTTATGTATTTTGTGGAAAATTTGACTTTTTTTGTAAAAAGATCATCTTTATGACTGAAAATTCATCTTTTTGGCATAAAATTCAACTATTCTTTTTCTTTGAAGGTTTTTTGGTTGAATATATATTTTTTTTTAAATGAAAATGTAACTATTATTGCAGTTGAATATTCCATAAATTTAGTTAAAAATTCTTCTCTTTTTTTGAACTTTTTTTTCTTGCCTAAAAATTTATTTATTCAATTTTTGTTAGAAAAATTATCTTGTTTAGTTGGAAATTCGTCTTTTGGTAGAAATTCATCTGATTGGTCCAAAATGCAATTATTCTAGTTAAAGTCTGGTTTAAAATTCAACTATTTCAGGTAAATATTTACAATTTTATTTGAAAATTCATCACTTCGTTTGTTTGGTTAAACATACATTTTTTTAAATTGAAATTTAATTATTTAAGTTTTGGTTGACAATTTATATTTTTTAGTAAAAATTAATTTTTTTTGCTTGGAAATTTAACTGTTTCAGTTGAATATTCATTGTTTTAGTTGAAAACTCTTATGTTTGGTTTAAAATTAATTTTTTTTTTACTAAAAATGTTACTATTCCATTTTCGGTTAAAAATTATTATTTTTTTGGTTCAAAATTCAACTATTTGGTTGAAAATTTGTCTTTTTTAATCAACAATTCAAATATTTTGTTGAAAATTCATGTATTTTTTTTTTGTCATAATTTTAGTTAAAACTTTTTTTTTAATTTAACTATTCATTTGAAGATTCATAATTTTATTTGAAAATTCAACTTTTTTGTTGAAAATCCGTTTTTTTTTGTTGAAAATTAATTTTTTCAACTAAAAGTTTAACTATTTCATTTTTTTTGTAAAAAATTGATATTTTTAGTCGAAAATTTAAGTATTTTTTAAAAATTCATTTATTTTGCAATGTTCTGCTTGTTGTGTTAAAGGATGTTCAGAATGAACGTCATGAATTAAAATAAATGTTTGCGTTTTGCGGCAAATACGAATATGTTACTTTTAGTTGACTGGGAAAATTGAACAACTTGACCGGGAATTTGAAATCGTCCGCCGAATCGCCACCCTTGAAAATGTCTGTGCTCGGGGAAGGAAAACCAGTTGTTGCGATGATTCCTGCATGTATTTAATACAATTTTGAACTATTTCACCTGTAAATACTACAATTTTTAATGTTTAAATTTCAAAATAGTTTAATCTGTAACATTTTTTAAATAGTTAAATCTCCAAGTCCATTTCTGTCAATTATTGTTAATTTATTTGAATTTTTAATTACATAAAGCATTCTGAACAATCTAATACTATAAAATAAAAAATTTGAAACCTTTAAAATTCAAAGATTTTAAGATTAGGCATTGTAAACCAAATTATTTGTAATATTCAAAATTGAGTATTTTAAATATTTAAAACTAGAAATTTTCGAGAATTTCAAATCAAACTTATTTATAAATTCAAAATTGTTATGCTGCAAGACATTTAAAAAGATTGGATAAGTTTTTCTACTAAAAATTGAAAGAATTTAATGAGTTACCTACACTTTATTTAGTCCGAGTTTCAAAATATTGGCGCCATTCTACGTTCTAATGATTTCAATCGTTTTCAATTGGGTATCCATTATTGTGAATCAGAGGTTAAGTTGTCACTACAGCATTTTGATATTGCGATAATTATTTACAAGAGGTTTTTTAAGCTTCCAAACAAAAAATGTCAACAATATACATTTAAAAAGAAGTAAATAAACGTTTTACAATAATATACACGCTAAATCAAACTACTACTGCCTACTTGATGAAGACACTATATCACTGTCACATCGTTAGATGGCATGATTTTTACGTACCGTTAACCCACATAATTTCGACTCTTCATTCGGTATACCGCCTGAACAAACATCTATTTTTTGTACTTGAAATTTTTGTTGAATTGTTAAAAATTTAATTTCCAACCTATAAACACGTGCGCGTCATGTGTGTTACAAACGAAAACTGCAGAGGGCGCACTGCAGGCAAGTGCATTTACTCAATTCAACCCGATTGGAAACAATTGACACAATTAGAAGCAATTTAAAACGATTCAACTTTTGATCACTCTTAATCGTCATGAATCGTGTCCAATCGATTATTTCTAGAAGGGAGGTGATCAGATTTAGGATTTTCATTAACCTCACTCATTTCAGTGTTTATTTGGTTTTGAAGTACGACTATTTGTCAACCATGCGTCCATGCAGGGGGGTGACACGATTTTCGCTTTTGCATTAGAGGCGCGTGTCAGTTTTGTGAAGAGCGGCCAGTCGTGAAGCATTGGCGCCACCTCTGCGACGCCCGGTCTGCCCGTT
>CAKNYM010033120.1:0-25589 GCA_932195095.1 Andricus curvator
AAAAAAATAATTAAACAGAAACCGCAGGGTCCGACTGGGAGCAACTGCCATTTAAAAATGGCACCGGCTAAAAAGAGCACAACGACAGGATATTTTGGGTAAAGTCATTGCAGCTCCCTTTTAAGGTCTTGATACCTCTCCTCCTTTTCCTTCTGCTTGACAGTGATGTAGTCAGCCGGAGCCGAGAATTTGATCACAAATATAGTTTGTTTCTCGAAGTCTTGGGGAACGATGTCAGGCCTCAACTGTACAACGGAGACTGCTGTCCGAAAATTGTAGTTTCAGAAAATTTGGCACTTCTCCTTTTGGACAACAGATTCTCTCTCCCTCGGATCGTTCGGCAGGGCAGGGCCGCGGCCAACACCGTAAGAGCGTGACTGGGACAACCGGATATTATGTGTTCTAGGAACTCCGCGGATGCATGACACGATCTGCACCTATCGCTGGGAACTTCTTGACGTAAAATGCGGTCACGGTATACTAAGTTGGAAATGACACCGTCCTAGCATGCGAAAATGAAACCCTCTGTACCTGAATTAAGTTCTGATGATCTGAGGAAAGCAAAAGTTTTCTCCTTCAACAAGGACTGATCTTCTACATTTCTGTGAAAGTTTCAGTGTAATTTTTTTTCGAGTAGCTGTTGGCGGAATTTTTTAACCTCTACTTTCTTTACTTCGGCTTTCCGAAGTGAGGCATCGAGATGGAGTAATGTACTTTCCTCATTTCCGATGTTAAAGTTCAGGCCAAGTGTCTCGGCCGTCTGCTCCGCGACTGTGTAAAGGAATGCTCCTTTGCCAATCATCTTGTGTTTCCTGACCATTTTTAGGAGAGGATCTTTGCAATTTGCAACGTTGTAACCTGTACACAAAACAATTCGGTTATGAAGACATTTGAGATTCAAAATCCGCATCCGCTTTGAGGGCGTGAGATGTATGATCGGGGAACGAACGAACTGATATTCAAGCTCTATAGATATGCATGATCTTACGCGTTGCTATATCAAGGGCCGTAAGCTCGTTCTTTGTCCATTGAACCACCCCAAAACGAGTAGAGTAGAGCCGGGACGGCAAGCATGTTATTCGCAGATACCTTGTTCAACGCCGACAGATTTGAAGACCAAATTTGTCGAAGAAGATGCTGGTATCTGCTCCGGAGAGACCAGTTCACTGATTTTACGTCCTGAGTTCGGCTTTGAGGAACGCCGAGGAATGTATAGGTCTCTACAGTGTCAAGATGTCTAATAAAACGCATATAGACAAGCTCAAGGTCCACGTGAAAGCCAGTAATCATTCTTTTCCTCAGATTAATCTTGGCACACTTGTCCAATCCAAAGCCCATACAAATCTCTCCTGTATACACCTGGCCGATACTTAAAGCAGGATTAAGTTTGCTTGCACGATAAGCATAGATCTTCAGGTCATCCATATAAAGTACATGAGTGACCTTATGCTCGCGATGATTAGTGTCGCCGCAGAGGTATCCAGAAGAATTTTGAAGTGCGAGAGATAGAGGCAGAAGTGTGATACAAAAAAGCAGAGGGCTCATGGTATCGCCCTGAAAGATGCCCCTCTGTAAGGTGACGCTGTTCGTCGTCACACGATAATTTCCAGATGATACAGTAAATCTCGTTTTCCAAAGGGACATCAAACTCTCTATGCATCTCACTATGTGTGGATGAACCTTCAAGCTTCCCAACAGACACATGTGACGTTTACGACGATTCGCTCTGAGCTCACTCTGAGCTCGAAGGGGAGCCAAACATCTTTATAGGATATAATCTGACGGCCATGCAGTCTCATACATTTCATTGGTTGAGCTCCTCTTCGAGCTCAGAGCGAATTGTCGTAAACGCGAATGATAAGTCTATGAGATATTCAATAGAAAACTTTCCGGTAGTCAATCTAGGCCATTGACAGGACGCACCGATGGGATGCTGCATCTGCATAGACGCACCTGTCAATTAGCATGTTCTCTCTGCAGCCTGCTACACCTTTTTTCGAGTCACGTTGTTCGTACATTTCTCTCCACACAGACTCAATACTTCGAAAAATCCTGTCGTTTGGGACAGCCGCAAAGATCTAATAGAGCGTGTTCAAACAAGATATTGGACTGTAATTCTCTGGGTTGGACAAGTCGCCTTCTTTTGGTAGATGTATAGTGCGTCCTAACACCAGCCCCTGCGGAATGAGCATTTCCGACTTAAAACATTAGATGAATATGCGGACCAGATATTGGTGTGTAGAAGTAAATTTATTCCACCAGAAGTTCTTGATACCATCTGGTCCTACAGTGGAAAAGTTCTTCGTGCCCCTTAGTGCTTTTTTCACCTCTTGGGCAGTGATTGATGGATATTCCTCCTCAGCAGAAACCCTTGGTACAGGGACCTTCAATACGCAGCCCGAGTACACGTCCGGTGGCTTTGGCATAGGCCCTTCGGTTCGATTGCAAAGAAATCGAATCCGAAACAAACCAAAATATATATAAGTATATATAATTTAAAAATAAGGGTTAAACAACCACCGCGGGGGTCACTGAGAGCAACTGTCATCTAAAAAATGACACCGGCTCCCAGTAGAACCGCGGTAAATCACACAACGACAGGCCGGCGAAACCCTAGTGCGTCTTAAGGACACGAAGGGTATGGCTTTAAGATTACGAACCAGTGATAGTTTCGCACCTCCGAGAGCACCTATCACAAGGAAAATTACTTGTACCGAATATTTTGGGTACAGTCGTTGCAGCTCTCTTTTGAAGTGTTGATACCTCTCCTCCTTTTCTTTCTCCTTGGCAGTGATATTGTATTCGGACGGAGCGGAGTATTCGATCACGAATATAGTTCGTTTCTCGAAGTCTTGGAGAACGATGCCAGGCCTCGAGTGTGCAACGGAGACTGCTGTCCGAAAATAGTAGTTCCAGAAAATTTGGCACTTCTCATTTTGGACAATTAACTCTATCTCCCTTGGAGCGTTCGGCAGGGCAGGGTCGCGATCAACACCGCGATTTACGATTTACCGCGGTTATACTGGGAGCCGGGGTCATTTTCATATAAGGCAGTTGCTTCCAGTGGAAACATGCGGTGGTTTAACAACAGGTTTGTTCTGGGTACAGCAGATATAGTAGCAAATGGACGAGAACCTCTTCTAAAAATCGTCAAGAAACGCGAAGAAGTGGGCAAAGGAGCGTTTCTGTACAAAGCAGCGGAGGAGGCTGCTGAAACACTTGACCTCGACTTCAATATCAGGGATGAGCAAAATGCATCAATTATCCACCTCGAGATCTCACTCCTGAAGGCTTGGATCAAGAAAGCACAAGAGAAAAACTTTCGCGAACAGCTCCTCGACAAGAGAATGCACGGCATTTTCCACAGAAATGTGAAGGATCAGTCGATGTCGTATGAGCTAACATTTGCTTTCCTCTAATCACCCGAATTGAAGTCGGGCATAGATGGTTTCAATTATGCGTGTCAAGACGGTGTCATTTAAAGGTTAACATACCGTTGCCACATTTTAAGCCAAGACATTCCCGATGATAGTTGCAGAGCGTGTCATGCACACCCTGAGCACCTAGGACACATACTGCCCAGTTGTCTAACTTATGCGGGAAAGCCATACATTCAAAGGCACAATGTGACACTAAGAGTGCTTTATTACTATCTCTGTCACTCTTACGGCATTTGGCCTTATACCGCTCCGTTAAACGCTCCTAGGGAAATAGAGTCAATTTTCGAAAATGAGAAGTTCCGCATATACTGGAACTTCATATTCTCGACAATTGTTTCTGTTGCGCTCATCGGTGCTCTTGGAGGTGCCAAGGTTTCACTGGTTAATAGGCTGAAAAGAATCCCTGCATGTCAACGAAATGCTAAGATACTTGCGGGGAAAGTGCAGAAGGCATTCGGCGAATGGGCTTAGAGCGTATATTCTCCTTAAATTCGACTGTACGTTTTCCTGACCTTTGTAGTAATCTATTAAACGTTAAAGTAAAAAAAAATCTTTTAAGTACTTTTCTTTAAATAGAAAATGACGTCAGAAAAGGCGTACCAAAGGATGTGCCAAAGTACGTCATTTTGCATCCCAATTTGGTTCGTCGTTTGGTACGTCCTTTAGTACATCCTTTTGTACCTCCACTGTTTCAAGTGGGTGGGCTTAGAATCACTTTATAAATTTAATTACAACCAGTGATAACCCGCGGCTGCATCCGAATTTTATCAGAAGTACTCGCATTGTGGGGTTATTTTGGGAGCGTACAAAACAGACTAATGGGGGTGAAAGTCAAAAAGCAATTTTGGTTCGTATTCGATGGCTAATTTTCAAGAGAAATGTTGAGGGTCAACTCGATCGCCTAGAGATCCTCGACGGAGAGTTGAGACAGCTTACCCTCTCCACTGCGCTTTAGACGAATCGGAATCGGAAGTTGTCGCAAGGACGTTAAAATTCAAATTATAGTTCTTTTGGAAAAAATGTTTGAATTTTAGAAAAATCATTGAATTTACGTAAAACTTCCTGATTTTATTGATTTCTGATACACATGTTATACTAAATTGAAAGAGTTTATCGTTTTGAGCCCGGATATGAATCGAATATGACGTTCACGTCATTGAGTGATTGAGGTTTTGTGAACCCTCGTTTTGGCCGTACTTGCACTTTCGCAATTTATTAATAGGAAAGTTGATAAAAAAGATTAAACATGGTGACTTGCTGCATTTTATACTGCAACACGTATTGCGGGAAAAGTGAACGTTTGAAGGCTTTTCCAAAGAATGAAAAGCTTCGCGAATTTTGGCTGCGAAACATTAATCGACAGAATTGGATACCAAGTGCAACATCACGGGTTTGTGAGGTAAAATCAATAATTCAAGAATAACGATTTCAATGAACATGGGTTTCGTGTTATTGAAAAATAAATTTATTTATTAATAAAATAAAATTTATTGATCAAAAGAAAAGATTTCGTCGGAAAATAGCTTGGAGCTACAAAACTTTTCCATCTTCTAAACAAGGCTTCATTTACTCAAATGATATTATTTAGTAAATATGTTATGAGTATTATTTCACTTACATTAATTTACAAGGTTTAAATCACTTTTTTAATGTCATTTTGTATAATTACTATAATTAAATTAAAATTTTGATTTGAAAAACGCGCGCATTCCGCCGACTTCCGATTCGTCTACCAAACAAAGAGATGACACACATTTGGCGTTTACGACAATTCGCTCTGAGCTCGAAGAGGAGCTCAACCAATGAAATTTATGAGATTGCATGGCCGTCAGATTATATCCTATAAAGAGGTTGAGCTCCCCTTCGAGCTCAGAGCGAATTGTCGTAAACGCCAATTGTTCCGAACCAAATGTACAAAAGAGTGTTAAACTTCATGGGGTTTGTGTGGCCTCTAAATATTATTTGAAAAAATAACACATTGTTTTGTGCGGATTCGAGCAAATGGGGGGAGGGGGGGGGGCGAATAGCCATGAAACTCCGAGAACAAAATTTTAATGCATTTTTGGACCACCATAATGTAACATTTGAAATTGGTTAACTTTGGATTGTTAATTTTATGAATTCTAAGTTAAAATTTTTTTTCACAACTAAATTACCATAAATTTCCAATATTCCCAAATTTTTATCAGCTCTGAGCTCGAAGGGGCCCTACTAAAAAAAAAGTCAGGAAACGTCAGAAAGAAAGTCAGGACTTCTGACCATTTCTGACCACTTTTGTTAAGTTTCTCAACAGAAATCGTCAGGAAGTCAGAACTCATGAGAAAATGTTCAGAAATCGTCAGAGCTTGGGTTCGAACGATAATCCTTTTGTTAGGGGTCCAAGAATAGAATAAAATAAAACCTAATCCCTTTTATATTTCCCAGGTTATTTGTATTATGTATTTATTTTTAATTATTTATGCACATTCTCTTTTTACTTATATTTAATTATAAATTTTTATATACTAAATTACTCTGAAGGTGAATCTGAAAATTTTGTCTGTTTTGACGTATCTCTTTCTCTTTACAAGATACATTATATTCATCCTAATTTTAAATTTTTTAGGAATATTTTTAGATATCTGAAATCGTCGAAACCCGTAGATTCTGAATTTCTGCGGTCCTAGCCGATAAGCTACCTGATAGGATGTGAATTAGCATATCTTTAGAAATAGTCAGACTCGTCAGGAATGGTCAGGATGTTCAGAAATCGTCAGAACTTCTGACCATTTGTGACGATTCCTGACTTTTTCTTAGTAGGGGGAGCTCAACCAATGAAATTTACGGGACTGCATGGCCGTCAGATTATATCTTAAAAAGAGTTTCAGCTCCCTATCGAGCTCAGAGCGAATTGTCACATGGGACTGCATCTTCCTTCAGAATAGACTGTTTCTTTCACTCTTACGGACTTTCTGCAGACAGGCTGCGTGCCACTGCCGGCAAGCAGAGGCGTGAAAAGGCCTTTAGAAACAAGTACTGAACTTGAATTCTATCTGTCCAAAAAGTTTAGGCACCTCGATTTTTGTACTGATTTTCGTGAAAATCTCAGCAGGACAACATTCTAAAAATATGAGACAACATGCATGTTACAGGTGAAGGTTTTTCCAATACTGATACAGAGTTTCAAAATTTTCAGATTATTAGCGATTATTTCCTGGCAAGTGAAAGGTGAAAAAGCACAATAATCATATGATCATTTCAGAATACTCAACTTTGAATGGCTGTAAGTCACTGAAAATAAATTATGAAAATTCTGCAACAAATATATGGGTTTCATTGATCCTTTGTGTACACAGTGGTGAAACTGCCAAAAATAATAATTTGTTAATAAGTTATTAACGAAAGAGTAGGGAGGTGTCATCTCCGAAACTAAGGAACGTACAGAGATGATTCTTGAAGCAAATTACACATTTTTGGCTTCTGATAATGTTGTACGTATTGTCAATGAGCAAAAAGTTGCACTTGAATGTTTTAAAAATGATTTTCTTCTTGAAAAAATACAAAAGGCTTTATAATAATTGACGCAACCGTATCCCTTTTTTTGCATCAGGGCTTAGGGACTGTGCACGGTCGTACACACAGGTCCGGGGGCTCTCGTGGTGGGGGAAGTTCTCTAACGTAAGCCAGAAAGTTTCGCCCACTGACCTGTGAGTGGAGTGGCGTATGTGTCGAGTAGTGTAGGATATGAAAAGGTAAACACGTTTTATAACCTCAAAGTCTCAACGAACTGAATCGTGAAGTGGTGAATATGTAATATCTGTAACATTTAAGTGAAAGAAATGCAAAAATGCCGTGTGTTTGTGCCGTACCAAAGTGCAAAACAAATAGTTCAAAATTTAAAGGCAAGAGATCAACTTTTAAAGTGCCGAGTGATCCTTTTGTCCGGAGAGAATGGGAATCGTGTGTCCCCGGCGTGAATTTTTTCGTTTAAAGGGACATATTTGCGACGTATTTGTTTCATGCAATTTACTTTGAATAATACCATTTTTAGCATCATTACGTGTTTATTATTTTCATTAATTTAAACATGCATCCATATTATTTAAATTATTGAATATATCTGGATTAAATTGATTTCTTAAAATTAAAATTTCAAGTTAAACCGCCACTTTCTCTGCTCTACTATTACGCCACTACCGGAAGTGGCAACTTTGTGAAATAATCTGAAGCTTCAATAAGAGAACTTCCCCCACCACGAGAGCCCCCGGACCTGTGTATACGACCGTGGGACTGTGTGTGAGAGATGGTTGTGTTGCACGTGTAGCAATAGCGCCAGCAAGGTCCCATGCTGAGAGTGCGGTTGTCTCGATTATCATAGTATTTTGTATTTTTCCAAGAAGAAAATAATTTTTTAAATATTGAGGTGCAACTTTTTGCTCATTGACACAACGTACAACATTGTCAGAAGCCAAAAATGTGTAATTTGCTTCAAGAATCATCTCTGTACGTTCCTTAGTTTCGGAGATGACACCTCCCTACTCTTTTGTTAATAACTTATTAACAAATGATTAATTTTGGTTCTAAATTTCACCACTGTGCACAGAAAGGGCCAATAAAGCCCATATAATTTTTGCAGAATTTTCATAATTTATTTTCAGTGACTTACAGCCATTCAAAGTTGAGTATTCTGAAATGATCAAATGATTATTGTGCTTTTTCAACTTTCACTCGCCAGGAAATAATCGCTAATAATCTGCAAATTTTGAAACTCTGTATCAGTATTGGAAAAACCTTCACCTGTAACATGCATGTTGTCTCATATTTTTAGAATTTTTTTCTGCTGAGATTTTCATGAAAATCTGTACGAAAATCGAGGTGCCTAAAATTTTGGACAGATAGTAGGGTTGTTATGAAAAATACAGTGCGTGCCAAGGGGAAACCGCAGTTTCTCGACTCCATGGACATAGGAAACACGGGACTAGGCATGTCACAGAAGGGTTCAGTCAAGAGAGGGGAAGCCAACCATCTTGCGATGTCCCCCTGCAAAGTAGAATTCTGTGTTACCTAATGTTGGCAACAAAGAATATTTTTAATTTATCTCTCAAATTTGGGTGTTGGTGCAATTACTGTGCTGGGGTGTTTCAAATTATTATATTTGAAGAGAGAATTATTCCTTCATTCTCTGTTTATGCGAAGCAGTACTTTAAAATCAAATCTCGCGCCACACTGAAGTGGAACATCGTAAGATGGAGGATCCCCCACTCATTACCCCCCAACTACGGAATTGCAATGACATACCTTGCCCCGTGTTTCCTATGTCCATGCTGGACTCGTATGACTGCCGTTCTCGCTTCACTCGTGCGGCAAACTTCACACTCGTCAGAAATCGCTGCTTTTCTCCGCTTAGCATGCATTCTACTATGCTCTTAAAAAAGTCGGAAACTATTTTTGTCAACATTTTAAGAAGCTATTGAAAAAATTGTTCAAATTGTGATGTTTCCTTTTTTAAATAATATCGTCGATTCTACAGAAATTTACCTTTAAATGGACCCAAGATTCCCAAGAATATTGAAAAATGTGCAGAAAGCACGAGCTACCGCGCATGACTAAGAAAAGGGTTCCCAACGACTCCATGATGTCTTTTAGTTTTTGGTATAATACTTTTACAGTAAAAGTTTCAAGCTTTCATTTGAGCTCTCGTCGAAGATTCTAAAACCTCTCATTAATTCTTATTGACTTCGAAAAAGTGTCCAAAACGCGTATTTTTCACTTTTTGATGCCGATTTACTCAAAAACTCAACGTGCGAGAGCAATTATGTCAACGGATTTGTAATCTAAGTAAAGAAATCCTATAAGAATCACCTGGAATTGTTTGAAGAACAGAAAAAAATCTAAGAGTGTCGGATAGTGAAATTGACATAATTTCATCCTGGGTTCACTCTTAATCAGAATTTAGATAGATTTCAACCTATTTAAAACAATTTTAAACCTTCAATTAATAAAAACTGCGATCCAAAATAACCAAATTTTAAATGCTAAAAAATGGGTTTCCACATACAAGTGGCGGTAGAGTAGTTTTAGAACGTGTTAGTTTTTGCTATCGTAGACAAAAATGCTGCGGTGCAAATAGGCACGATAAGAATTGCAGCGTTTGTTCATAACAAAACCAAAACAAATTAATTATTGTTACATAAACCACTTTTAATAAAAGTAGTTTTTTTACAGTACGCTTCGATTTATCTTCCAAAATTAGTTACAATCAAGAATGAGCATTTTTGTTTGATTTCATAAATCATAAAAATTAATCAATTTTTATGTGGAGTATACAGGCAGTAAAAAATAGTGACACTGAATAATTATTAATGACCAGCACTATAATCATCAAACTGAAGGATCAACACCAACTAAAGACATTGTAAATGACATTTTTGACAGTTTAATACCTCATCTACACCGTCTTGGCTCTCATAACTGATCCAAGCCTGACCATCGTCAGAATACTGGACAATGTATTCTGTTACATATTCGTTAGTATGCGCACGACCTCGAGTTGCCATGCTGCGAATTTCGTATCGACCTCCGAGATCCATGGTGATGTGTTGATCGTAACTGCTAACTTCTGGAGACCACGCAGAATCCCCTGCAAAGCCCAGCCCCATGTACGGTGTAAGAGTTAAGAAAGGTTAAAGCGAAGCAGAAAGAGATCATATGGATCCAAGTCAATGGATGAGTATGAGAACCTCATTCCATTAAGACATGAGTTGATGTTAAGCCACTTAAGAAAATAAATTCTCTTATTTGAATGAATTATTTGGAGTAATAGATATCTTGACCAGTAGGCACCTCCTTTTCTGGAGAACGATCACAAATATTAAATTTTCCTTGAGTAGATTTTTAATATGTATATTGTTACACGTATATGACTTAATTATTACTTACAAGTAACTTACACTTCATACTTATAGGTGAAGAGAAACACGTGCGCTTACCGTCTTTAAAACCCTTTGGCGCTACTCAAAAAAGCAACTACAAACTACACATGATACTTATGACGATCTTACTTAGGAGGAGAGTATTAGAAAATTTGTCAGTTTATTATTCAATTTCAGTCAAACAATGTAAGTTCCGAAGCTCCATATTGTGCAATTTAAACGCTCGTGCAAGATAGCAAAGGCCCTAATAGACCTGACTTACCTTCACGTTGCCATCCGGGTCCTTATAGGACACATAGTCACGACCATTAGTGCCATAACTGATACCATATTCCATAACATACTCGTTCTGGTGAGCTCGACCCTGGGTCGCGATGGATGTGATATTCGTGGTCTGACCCAAGTCAATGATCAGGTACTGGTCAAAATCTGAACTGCTAGCCGTCCATGCGTTTCCGCCTACGCCACAACAACACATACATACAAACAAACATACATACGCATGCAAGCGAAACAACTAAAGTCAATTTTCGATACTTTAACGTATCAAATTAACATAAGTTTAATTGTTATTATTAAATGTTTATCACAAAATAGTAATTAAAAATAGAAACAAAATAAAAGAAAACGTAACATCATAAAAAATAAGAGTACCAGGGCTCACAGCAGTTCAGTAGTTCAATCTCAGATAAAACATAGGATTTATATCAAGGTGTCAGGGGAGATAAATACATAAATAAATACAATATTTTTATAACTGAAATTTTATTATTAAAAACTTTTTATGTCATATGGGTGTCTCGTGAATTGCACGAAACGGATCTCTATCAACTCCTACTTTTTATCAGTTTTTGAACATACTATTGTGTTTATTGTGTTTAAAACAACTTTTTTGTTAGCTAGCTTTGACAAATCTATTAAACACCTTAGGACAAGAATGGATTACGTAAACTATTTGATAGTATTATCTAAAATAATTAAATTTTGTATTTTTATTTAAAATTATTACTCTGAAAACTTAATAACTTTAATATACAGATAATAAAGTACTTTAAAAAAATATTTAAAAAACCTTTCGCCTTTTCGTTTTTGTTTCCTTAGACTGTTGAATATTTTTTTCTTAACATATGTACTTTTAACAGTTGAAAGCCTTCATATGATCAAAACGTTTTCAATGTCAGCTAATAAAAGATTATTGTGAAAAGAACAGAAAACTGAGTATTTCAAACATTTGCTGCATTTACATTTCTGATTTCCTAAACTTATTACACTCAACTTCCGATATAAGGACCATCGATTTACGAATTTCCAGAACTGCTGGCCACGCAGTTTCGCAATGAAAGTAGAACTCCTCGGGGTCGAGAGACGGTGATCAACGAGGCGTAAAACACCACCATCGTAGTGACAAAGGGGCAGTTAACGGTAACTCACGCTCTTATATTGCGTAATAGGTTCCAAGCCGCTGACTGCTTACATTTGGAGGCCTCCGATTGAGGATCAAGGCCAGTGCGAGCCATACACGAAACTGTTCTTCAATCGGGAGTTGAGTGTAAATTGTTTTCGGCGCACTTGTATCAGGGCACCAGCAAAAATTATCTACTCAATTTTAACGAGTTTCAAAATTTGGGAATATTTCTGATTTTCGCAAACATTTCATCCACGAAAATAATAAAATTATGAAAATGAAAAGCCATACATCAATCAGTTCCAAATTAATTATACTTTTGTAGGGTCCGAATACACTACTTTTCTTCTTAGTATTATTTTCGGATTCCAAACTTTTTATACTTCGACCTACTACTCTGAACATCTACTGCTTAAGACTTTCTTGACCTTCATCAAGAAGAACCTACCGAGTCGCCAGAAAAAGTCCCCTAATAAATAAGGTTCTTTCTCAGTCATTGACAGTTCATTTCGTAAAAAAATAAACGACATCCATTTGTTGACAAGTAGTCAAGTTGTGAATTTGTTTATAAAACTGTTTATGACAAAACAATCATTGTTCATTGGTAAAGTATCATAAGGGAAGGATTTTTACGAGTAATTTAAAATTGTATACGTTGAAAAAATGAAACCGCACTTTTAAAAATTGACGAAATTCTGTATTTGTTTATCAAATGTTTTGAAACCATTAACAATTGTTATCAGGTATTAACATATCGTGCATATTACTTATTGCCGACAAATACACTGTTTTTACGTATAATCTAAACAAAAAATTGAAAAATAAAGTTACCAAGTATTTGGTTAATTTCTTTAAATTTTGTAACCTGCTGGATATTATTAAGGAGTGTCTTTACAGATTTATCATGTTTTACAGAAATGTGAGTACTTGTTCCTGTGATACCGGGCGACTCCTAGAATATGCAACCTTATCCTTGCATGCGGGGCTCTGCAAGGATAAATGAACACTTTCCTTAGCTGCTCGTGGAATCGGCTCCAAGATAACAACCTGCTGGACTGCTACGAAGCCAGCATTATACCTGTTCGCAGAGGCTTCATCGCGCGTATGCACACTCTGTGACGCCAGAAACAACCAGAGCATCCGCATGTTTCACAACGGTCGTTGCGAAATCGCGCTGACTACCTCGAGCGAACTGGATATGCACGCGGAGCGCCTCCCCAACCGCTGCAAGAACAAGTCGCAGATGAAGAGAAAACGTCATTAAAACCAATCGAGGTTTCGCCTAAGACCCAGGATCTAGCTGAAATGGATACCACTCTTAGTGAGGATTTCTTGGCAAAGTCCGACCTCACGACCATCAACTGTAAAGTTTATGGTGCGGCGAGAGCGTTGGCTGATTCAAATCGAAGAGTAAAACCGACGATAGATCTAAAGACCGAAAGGCGCTTGCATAAACTGAACAAGAAGATTGAGTTGGCGAGACAGAATGCATCCCGTGTTCAGTGTGTGACTGACTACATAACAACTGGTAGATATCCCTCTTTCGGTCAAAAATCCGCCCAAGCCCGAGGAGGTCGAGACTTTCTGGAGAGAAGTTTATTTATTTATTTTGGAGCTATGTGAACCTCATAATACCTGAAGAGAAATGACCATCAATCAGTGCCGAAGAGGCGAAAAAAGCACTAAGGAGCAAAAAGAACTTCTCCGCTGCCGGAGGAGATGATATCCAAAACTTCTGGTTCAAGAAGTTAGAGACGCCCTTGCCGCAGTGGCTGGTGTTCGGACGCACTGTATTTCTACCGAAGAATTATGACTTATCCACCCCAGTCCCCTGCAATGACCGTGATTCAGAGTTAGTTCACGAGTAGGATTATCTGAAATGCAGGTGGCGCTGGCAGTATTACACGCCTATATGATTGCATACAAAATTAATTTGCCTTTTTTTTTTTGTAATGACAACCGATTTTATGTATACGAATTAAAAGTTTTTATATATTTTTAAATGCACAATAATTCGGGATGAAAGTAAACGTCAATATTTGATTTTCCTAGTTGTGGGAAATACGACAGGTTTCAATCGTAAGTTTGACACTTCTCTTATTCCCCGCACTTTTCTGCAACCAATAAATTGTCTGATCACGCTGTATAAGACCTTTACAGTTATCCTGAGCGACAGGATTGTTCAGACAGTTGGACATATGTGGAGAAAGATTTACAAATAACATTGCTCGAAAAAACGTATAGGCGGCTGTCGGGAGAACCTGCTAATGGACTGTTTTGTCTGCAATGACGCAGCAGTCCACACGTTAGAAAAAGAGCTCCATTCAATGTTCGGATTTCGATACGGCCTGAGAGCCGAATTCAGGATATAACATCAGTGAAGTAGGCTTTGGAGCAGAAACAAGCGTCTACTTCGACAGATTTGGTCTTCCAATCTGTCGACGTTGAACAAGATATCTGCGACTAATAGTTTGCCGTTTCGGTTCTATTCTACTCATTTGGGGTGGTTCCATGATCGAAGCACGAGCTCACGGACCTCGACATCGCCACGCGTAAGATTATGCATCTGTTGAAGAGCTTGCATATCAATTAGTCCATTCCGCGCTTGTAAATCCCACGCCATAAAAGCAGGCACGGACTTATAATCTCCAATGTCTTTAGAACTGAATTATCCTGGGTAAAGCTCACATCGTCGCAAATTGAAGAGATCCTCTCCTGAAAATGGTCAGGAATCACGAGATGACTGGCAAAGGAGCGTTAAAGAAAGCACGGAAACTTTTACAGGAGTGTAGAAGATCTGTCCTTGTCGAAGCAACTAAAGTTTGCTTTCCTCAATTGAACCAGACTTAATTTAGGCACAGAGGGAGATTTTACGTCAAGAAGTTCCCAGCTATAGGTGCAGAACATGTTATGCAAATCCTGAGTGCTTAGGGCACATACTATTCAGGTGTCCCACCACACACGCCCTTAGACTTCTGCAATTCGTTCAATAATACTATAAGTACTTGCAATACTGGGGAAAGAATCATTCTACTTGGAGATATGAATGGCTGGGTTGGTGTGCAACGCACAAGTGCTGACAGGGTACTAGGTAATTTCGGAAACACAAAAACGAATGAGAAAAGAGAAACTGGTTAGCTAGTGCTTAGAAAAAGGCTTGTTCATCACAAATACTTGGTTCAGGCAAAAAATGATACACATGTATACTAGGGTGCTCCAAAAAAAGACATTTTCGAATTTTTGAAATTAAACTGAAAAATACTGTAGGCAATATGAAAATAGAAGACCCGTATTATTTTGTTTTGAAAAAAATTAATTAATAGGACTACGCATTTCACTTTTCTCTCTTATGGAGTTTAACAGGTAAAATTACAATAATTTTTTCATCTGCAATTCTGCAATAGAAGTTATGATTGAATTTGTTTGCAATTTTAGATATTTATATGCATAGGAATGAGAATGCATTTTATTATACTTTGATCTTTTAAAGTTTTTATGCAAGGATTTAACAACAATTTCGATTTCCGTAAAATCACAACATTCAAAACACTGTAACGGCTTTCTACATATTTTTATCAACTGGAATTTTTCAAAACAAGAGTTGCTTACCTAAGAACAGGTTTCTAAAGAAGGAAATAAAAATGTATAATAATAATTCGGTGAAGCCTTTGGATATGAATTCAATAGACACCAGTCAATCCAAAGGCTCTATTATTCTCCTAATTTGCTCTTCGGTGCTCCTTTTACTTATTTATGACAATAATAGAAATGCAATAAGATTTAGGTATGGTGTTTGTTGAGGACTCAGACGAGCCTCAAGCTTTAACAAAGGAGCAGGTCAAGTTTAAAACGTGTAGCTATTACATTGCTGCCGCACTGCCAAGCTGAACCATAGGGCCACACGCGGTACCGTGCATTCTCTATGTTGAGTAGTAAATTTAAGAAAAACTTTGCAACAAATGCGTAGTCCTAATAATAATAATAATTTTTTTTAAACAAAAAATAGGGGTTTTATATTTTCATGTAGTCTGTAAAATTTCTCAGTCTAATTTCAAAAATTCAAAAAAGTATTTTATTGGACCACCCAAATGTATACTTGGTACAGAGGTGAAAGCCACAGTATCATTGACCTTGTCGTAGCGGATAAGAGGCTGAGAGGGCTAGTAAAGGGCACAAGAGTTATGCGAGGTTCTGAATGTGGAACGGATCATTATCTCTTAGTTTCAAAAATTAACTAAGGTCAGGGATGGAGGAGAAAGAAAACTAAAAAACGCGAATAAAAACAGAGAATTTGCAGAAACTGGAAGTGCGTACAGAATTTTGGAATAAGATAATTGAAGGTCTAGATAGGACAATTTTGAAGACGCTAATATACAATCAAAATATAAAGGGTGCATGGACCATTTTTCAGGAAATCATTGTCAGGATTGCATCTGAAGTGTGTGGTAATGTGGTTGTAGAAAGAATTATGACTGTTGATGCTTGCTGAAACGATGAAATCCACAAAAATGACAAGAGAAATAGACCAGAAAATTATTATAAGGATAAGAACAACAGAAAAGTAAAAATACGAATTAAAGAAGGCAAGGGTAAAATCAAAGCAGAAGAAGATATTATGAAAATGCAAAATTATTTTGAAGGAAATAAGAAATTATATTGGAAAATGATAACAGGCTTAGGAAAGGATGTACTACTACACAGTTAGCCGGATTAACAATACCGAGGGTGAAATGGTATGGGATATAAAGTAAAAGTATGTATGAGTGACTATTTACAGAAATCATATGGAAGTGAAACCATGGCGGATAATAACTGCGACATAGAAGACGATACGTTAGAAAATCCCATTAAAACGGCGAAATAGTGATTTGTCTCTTTGAGATTAGAACTATAATTAAGAACTCCATGAATGGTCAGGCTGCTGGTGTGGATGGAATTACCGCTGAAATGCGGAAGAGCGGTGAGGAGTATTTGCCTTTAAGGTCCCTAGAAACCAAGTGTGAATCGTAGAAAATAGATTCAGGCCAAACGGCGAAGCCATTTTGTCTGATTTTTTGTATAAATCATCTAAAGGGTATAAAGACTCTCGGTACAGAGCGCTTTTTTCGAAAAAAAATCTATTTTTCATGTAACAATGAAAAGAAGAAAAATTACTTTTTGCGGTACAGTGTTCTACTATTAAGCGAAGCAGGGAGCAGGTAAAGCAGTTATCGTGCTCGGAATTCTTTTGCGCGACCCTAGCGGAAAAAGGAAAAACTACCATCTGTTATAACTCAAGTCTGCAGGTAATGAAGCGACCACTATGACCCACATTGATTCATTCAGGGGCGAACACACCGTATACGAAAACTAGGGGCCCCTACCCAAAGGAGTGGGTAGATTCCCAAAAGGTTGGGTGGGTGGAGGTTCTTAGTTGTGGGTAATATCATGACATGCAGATTTGAAATTAAATAAAACTAAACAAAATAATATCACAACTAAATGTACAGAAAAACGGTTTGCAATATTCACGCCCAATCAATGTAACGGTACCATTTTCGGCAAACTTACTCCGAAAGTAGTACCTTTTGTACATTAAATGACAATATACAAGCTCTCTATATAAACGAGCAGATTATAAAAACATGCAAGATATCGATAATATGTGTCGCCCGATTTCCTCCGAAAATACCAGATTGATTCGCATTAGACACAAACTTTGCATGTTTGCACAACTCAGGGGCTGTCTGCAAAAACCGGTTATAGAAGTCGAAACCTTAGTATTTTTACCCTGAGAGCTTGTAAAAAGTGTTTTTAATTGTAATGTTCCGACCATATATTTAAATTTGAAATTTCATTGCGCTTCTTCGTTTCCTCATGAGAAAAACTTACAGCACTTGTAGTTGTTGTAACAAAAAGGAAATTCTGCTACTTTTTTCTACAAAATGGCCTCCTTTCAGCTAATTTGACTGTACTCTATGTACGCAGTTGTACGTGCTTTTCGTTTTCTTTTTCAATGTTTATGAAAATTTTATGAAATCTTTAAAATATTTGTGAAATCTTTCGTATTCGTCTGAAATAATTTAAATATGTGAAATCGTTTGATATCTTTGCAATGTTTTGAAATCTTCGAAATGTTTATGAAATTTTAGAAATATTTTGTACATCTTTCGGAAATCTGTTGTATTCATTGGAAATTGCTGAAATTATCATGAAGTTCCTAATTAAAAAATTTGACATCGAAAAAAAAAGAATTTTTCTGTCGACAAGTGTCTGATTAATGCATTTGTTTATTACATTTGTTTAAGAAAATCATACAATGTATCAACTAATCATGAATGTTGTTGAAATTGTCATGTAATTCTTAACTGAAAGGATTGGCAAAAAATAGGAATTTTGCTGAAATTATCATAAAATTCCTAATTAAAAAATCTCACGAAGAAATTTCTCAATCGTTATATTGTTTTAATCAAAATTTCTTGCAATATAACTTTAAAAATAGTAAAATTATGGATATAACCGGTTATTGCAGACAGCCCCTGAGTTGTTGTGCAAACATGCAAAGTTTGTGTCTAATGCGAATCAATCTGGTATTTTCGGAGGAAATTGGGCGACACATATTATCGATATCTTGCATGTTTGTATAATCTGCCCGTTTATATAGAGAGCTTGTATATTGTCATTTAATGTACAAAAGGTACTGCTTTCGGAGTAAGTTTGCCGAAAATTGTACCGTTACATTGATTGGGCGTGAATATTGCAAACCGTTTTTCTGTACATTTACTTGTGATATTATTTTGTTTAGTTTGATTTTATTTCAAATCTGCATGTCATGATATTATCCACAACTAAGAACCTCCAACCACCTAACCTTTTGGGAATTTACCCACTCCTTTGGATAGGGGCACCTAGTTTTCGTATGTGGTGTGTTCGCCCCTGAATGAATCAATGTGGGTCATAGTGGTCGCTTCATTACCTGCAGACTTGAGTTATAACAGATCGTAGTTTTTCCTTTTTCCGCTAGGGTCGCGCAAAAGAATTCCGAGCACGATAACTGCTTTACCTGCTCCCTGCTTCGCTTAATAGTAGAACACTGTACCACAAAGAGTAATTTTTCTTCTTTTCATTGTTACATGAAAAATAGATTTTGTAATCGAAAAAAGCGCTCTGTACCGAGAGTCTTTATACCCTTTAGATTATTTATACAAAAAATCAGAAAAAATGGCTTCGACGTTTGGCCTGAATCCATTTTCTACGATTTACACTCGATTTCCAGGGCCCTTAAGGCTGTGCGATTTGATGAATATATGTGCTGAGAAAGTGGAACTTCCAAATGATTGGAGAAAGGCGATTCTCGTTCCAATCTACAAGGGAAAGGGTGATACAGGTAACTACAATAATAATTATAGAGCTATCTAAGAGCTTACTAACCAGTACCGCAGGCGAAATATTTTCAAAAATACTTATTCGTAAGGTCATGAATATAACAGAAGAAAAGATCTGGAAAGTCCAATGTGGATTTATGACAGGAAAAGCATGTGCGGATCAAATATTTAGCTTGAGACAGATCATAGAAAAAAGTCTCAAAGTAAACAAAAAAGTTTGCTGTGCATTTATTGATCTGGAAAAAACCTTAGATAAGGTGAATAGAATTAAACTCTAGGAAGTTCTGAAAGAGTATGGAGTCTAAGGTTGGCTCCTAAACGCAATAAAAGCCACATGTACAGGTCGAAATGCAGGTGGAAGGGTATATGAACAGCTGAGCGACTGACTCGATATTAGGCAGGGTGTTCGGCAAGGTGCGTTATGTCCTATGGACTATTCATTATATTTATGTACAAATGTATAAGAATGGCTCTATTAGGCGAAGAAGGTGTAGATCTCGGGACTGTGAAATTGCGTAGATTAGCGTTTGCAGATGATAAGAATGTTATAGCAAAATCAACCCATGATCTGCAAAGAATGTTGAGTAGAATAAATAATAGCATGCAGTCCATTGGTCTCAAGATTAACGTAAAGAAAAACAAAATTATTGTATTTGAAAGAATCTATGAGAAAATAATATGGTAGGAAGGTTATCGGAAGTATAGGAGCCATTGCCAGAAGTAAAAATATGGCCCATAAAACTAAAATTGCAAAACATAATTATGTACTTGCACCCAATTTTCTGTAGGGTAGCGAGACCTGGACATGGCAAGAAAAGGATGAGAGTAAAGTTAACGCGGTTGGTATGCAATTTCTGCAGAATATATGCGGTGGAACGCTAATGGACAAAGTCAGTAATGAGTAGGTCCTCAAATAATGTGGTGTAAAGGAAACACTGTTAGACAACAAGAGTGATAGAAATCTTTTGAGATCGTTTCGGCATGTTGAGTGAATTGAGGGAGAACGTTTGACGAAGCAAGTATATTTACGTAAAGTGAATGGCAGCATACCCAGAGGAAGACCGAGGAAGGAGTAATGGGAATGCGTGCATGAGACACTACAGCGACAAGATATAAAGAGACACAGAAACACAAGATCTTGCATCAAAATGTGTACGGAAGTAGAGGAAGCAAAATTTGTATGTCAGAATCGGGATGTGTGGAACGAAATTGTTAAATAATGTGTGACGAAGAGTTTCAGTGAAATGATAAACGCCTGAAACGAACGATCTTGGATACTCACTGGCCCACGTGGGGAAATTTCCTTAGTGGCTATGTGGGGAGTAAAAAGTACGGATGTTACTATGAGATTATCAGTGAATTTGTGTATTTTTGTGTAAACTGTGACGTATGATGACATTGTGAAGCTCTCCGCCTGGAGTGACTGCTAGAGAGATTGATCAGCTACCCGTTTCAGAGCGATGTTGCGGAACGAGCGTACTGTTTGAATATGCAACACGGGAATTCTAGATTGATCTAAAATGTATCTCTTCCACACTACCCTTGTTTATTTTTACCATATGAATTCCTTAATCCTCGGTGGAATAACGATGCTAGAAACGGGTGAGTTACGCATCCCCTAAAGAGATTTGGCTTACAAGGGGAAGGCCTGAGGGTCAAAATTCAAATCCAAGACGCGTGAGTATATTTCGAAAGATTATCGAATTTCATTCGACACGTGTCACAGCTTTTTTTGTAAGTGGGGACGGGTTTTGAAAATATGCATTTTTAAAAATTACGGCTGCCATCACTGATTCACTAGTGTCAGTCACGCGGCACGCCTCTCACCGAGCGGCGGTGGCCTCGTGGTAGCGTTTCTGCTTGCGACTCCGCTGCTGTGGGGTTCGAATCTTTTGGCTAGAAATTTTTTTTTTACGAGAAGGCAGTCTCCCTGCTTAGCGACAATAGAAGTAACGATACTTCAGTACGTTTGAGTAAGACTCACGAGCGTATTGCACAGCTTCAGTTCAAAATTGAAACGGCGAGGCAGCATGCATCAAATATTCAGTGCGTGATTAGCTACATAACATTAAATAAAAAATTCACTCCAAAAGTTAGGGTACTTGCTCGAAACTTAAGGAAAGAAAATCACACGCTGAACAATTGTAAACTGTTGACCATCAAGCAGCACTGGACGCAAATAATAAGATCTCTTTCAACAGCGAAACAGCGCCTTGAACGGCGAGTAGAGTGGATTCAGGAAAATTTCAACTTTTCTACTCATCCTTCCCGTCTGTTCACTAAAACGGTACGTGCTGTTAAAAATCCGCCTAGTCGAGAAGAGATTCAAGTCTTCTGGGAGCAAGTATATGGAGATACTTATCAGCTAAATGAAGACGCTTCAGAAATATCACTCTTTCGTAACTTTTGCCAAAGGCAAAGGTTACAAGGTCCAGAGGAAGAGTGTCCACTAATTACTGCTGAAGAAGTGAAGAAAGTTATCGCTAGAACTAAGAACTTTTCAGCGCCCGGGCCAGATAAAATCAACAACTTTTGGTGGAAGAAGTTTACTTCTACGCACCAACATCTAGCTCGTATATTTACTACTTTCTTAAACGGAGAACAACCCGTCCCGCAGTGGCTAGTGGAAGGACGCACGGTATTGATCCCTAAGACCGGAGATTTGTCAAGTCCAAAGAACTACAGGCCCATAGCTTGTTTAAACACCAGCTACAAGCTATTCACTGGCATCCTCAAAGAGAGGATATTAACATCTATGGAGCCGGTATGAAGTGCAATAGTTGAACAACGTGGATGCAAGAGAGGTCTGGCAGGATGTAGGGAGAACCTGTTAATAGACAGGTGTATCACCCAGGACTCGATCAGGTATCGGCGTAATCTGTCCATGGCTTGGATTGACTACCGTAAGGCATTCGATAACACGAACCATGAAATACTTATTAAGCTCCTTGAATGCCTGGAGGTGCATCCAAAAATAGTGAGATGCATAAAAGAGCTTATGCTCTTGTGGCGGACAAGATTTGTCATAACATCTGACAAAAGACAAGTGACTACAAGCTATATCAGATATAAGAGGAGGGTCTTCCAAGGAGACTCTCTAAGTCCGGTACTTTTCTGCATATCCCTCTTGCCTCTATCTATTGTGCTCCGACGCAAAAGCTCTGGATACCTATGTGGCCCGCCGAACAGAAGAGAATATAAGGTCAACCATCGTTTATACATGGACGAGCTTACACTCTTTACTTCCTCGAAAGAGGACCTTAACATCCTTGTGGAGGCGGTAAATAGGTACTCTAAAGCGATTGGCATGAGCTTTGGACTGGACAAGTGTGCCTGCGTCCATCTACACCAAGGAAGACTAGAAACTACATCAACGCGTCACGATCAGGATGTTCAACTCATAGGCGGAAATACCATTCAACATCTTGGTATTGGTGAAACATATACATATCTTGGAATACCGCAAGCGGAAACTCAAGATGTGCGTGTGTTAAAAACGACCCTTGGAAAAAGGTATCGCCAAATTCTCAGAAAAATGTGGGCTTCCAAATTATCTGGTAAGAATACGATCCAGACGACCAATATTCTGGCTGTTCCTATACTGCTCTACACGGTTGGTGCAGTAAAATGGAACGTCGATGAGTTGAAGCAACTTGACCGAAGCACACGCAAGATGATGACAATCCATCGAAGTCATCATCCTAGATCTTCCGTACCTCGAATATACCTCCCTCGAGATAAAGGGGGTAGAGACTTGCTGAGCTTAGAGTGTCTTCATCGCAGAACGGTTCTTGCTACAGCCTGCTCAGTTCTAAATAGCACAGATTCTCTTATGCGACTCGTACATCAACATGAAGTCGTCAATGCTGCGGCGTTTCTATACCGTGCCGCAGATAGGACCGCAGAGGAGCTTGGCCTCCCATTTGATTCCAGCGATACTACACATGGCCTAGCATCATTAACACCTTTGGTGCTCAAAAGTCGTTTACAGGAAGCAAAACATACGTTTCTACTAAGAGAACATGTTGAGAAGCCCCTTCATGGTAAATTCTACGGCATTATACGTAGAGAAGAGCTCTCGATGGGTCTGTCCAACATGTTTCTCAAGTCTACTGGATTAAAATCGGAGACTGAGGGATTTCTTTTTGCCTGTCAAGATAGCGTTATAGGCACCTTAGTTTACCGCGAGCGCATAATGAATATACCTGTAGGCGATACCAACTGCCGAGCGTGCAAGCAAGAGCCAGAAACACTTGGACATGTTCTCAGTTGATTCTCAAAATATGCACGCTGCGGGTACATAGAGACACACAATTCGGCTCTAAAAGTGTTATATTACCATCTTAGGCACTTCTATGGTGTTGATCTATTGCCCGTCTTACCATACGCTCAGGGGGAACTTCAGTCCGTTGCGGAGAATGATCAGTGTAAGATCTACTGGAATTTCTCATTCTCCACCACTTAACGTATCAGTGCTACGAAGCCTGATATTGTTCTCCAAGATCTGAAGAACAAGATCATTTACGTGATTGAATTCTCGGCACCAGCCGATGGTAATATCACAGCAAAGGAGGAAGAGAAACGGGCGAAATATCAAGCACTTCTTTTCGAGCTGAGCAGGCTCTACCAAGGCTTCAAAGTCCATCTTGTAGTTCTCATAATCGGCTGTCTCGGAGGTATGAAAGCTTCACTTATTAGCCAACTCAACAAGATTCCGGCTTGCCCGCGTCAGGCTCATTCCATCGCAAATCGGATGCAAAAGGCTGTTCTTCTGGGATCACTTCATCTGGTCCGTCAACACTGTTCCTCATAACATTCTACAGAGATTGGTAGATCTAAAAAAGTATCCAGAGGTGAAACCTTCATCTCCAACTGTCCCGTCTGCCGCGCAAGATCATCCGCGGCTAGAGACCTGACTCCAAGGAACAGTGTTGCCCGATGTTATCTCGCGTAAATTTCCCGCTCTTGCTTACCTTCTAGGACAGAAGGAGCAGAAGCGGATGACGTACACGTACAAGTTGCGTCGGGATTGGTTGCTTTAAGGAACCATGATCGTAGCTTCCGGAGCCTACAACTTCTTATTATATATATATATATATATATATATATATATATATTCGGTTTCGATTCCTTTAGAATAGTACCGAAGGGCCTATGACAAAGCCACTGAACACGTCCTCGGGTTGCGGATAGAGGGTTCCTGTACCAAGGGTTTCTGCTGAATATGGTTACAATAATTAATAAGCAGTCGCTGACAATTGTCCAGGGATGGTCCCGAAGGAGTAAGTCCTAAGCGAAGGCGTAACAACCGTGCCGAAAGCTGAATGGCACCTGGGTTAGGTGTCTCAAACGGTGACTCTGGGATACCGGGCGACCTCTCAGAGTATCAGCCTTATCCTTGCAGGCGGGGATCTACAAGGACGGACTAACCCTTTCCCTAGCTACTCGTGGGAACAACAATGAAACCACCAAAACAGCAAAATGTTGTAGATGCGGTTCAAGACAATCGAACGCGCAGAGCACCCGACAATGGGTCGGCAAACAATGCCGATCAGCCTAGAGTTCGGGGTGCTGAAAATAATTTAGATGGAAACACGACGACGAACCGGCGAAACGCCCACATTGAGTGGACGGATCGACTCAGGGATGACGTGCTAGACTGCTACGTTGCCAGCATTATCCCTGTTCGCGGAGGCTTTATGGCGCGTATGCACACTCTGTGGTGCAAGAAACCCCCAGAGCTTCAGCACGTTTCGCATCAGTCTTTGCGAAATCAAGCCGACTACCTCCGGAAAAATGGATATGTACGCGGAGCGCTTCCCCAACCGCTGCTTTATGAAGCTGCAGACGAAGATGAGGAAGCGATATTGAGACCAACCGCAGAAAGCAGGCACCTTCTGAGAGATGATCGCATTTTCATTAATAGAAGGAAAATTAACATGCAAGTTCCTCCTAAGCCCCAAAATCTGGCTGAAATGGATGCCTTCCTTCGTGGAGATATCTCGCAAGAGTCCGACCTCTGGACCATCAATTGCTCAGTTTATGGTGCTGCGAGAACTATGGCTGACTTAAATCGAAGGCTGAAACCAACGATGGATCAAAAGACCAAAAGACGCTTGCATCAATTGATCAAGAAGATTGGATGGGCAAGACAGAATGCGTGCCGTGTTCAGTGTGTGATTGAATACATAACATCTGGTGCACCGTTCACGGAAAGGATTCAAAAGATCGCCCAAGAACTGAGGATCTACAATCACACACTGAACAAGTCAAATCTGCTGACAATCAAGCAGTATATTGTTGCCAAATACGGGTGTTATCTGACGCAAGGAGGACAATACAGGAGAGAGAGCTGGATCAATGACAATCAACAGTTTGTCGCCGACCCATCGCGCCTCTTCAGCGATCTACCTGTTTCTGTCAAAAATCCACCCAAGCCCAAGGAGGTAGAGACTTTTTGGAGAGAGGT
>CAKNYM010033123.1:0-10522 GCA_932195095.1 Andricus curvator
TTGAAAGAAAAGAATTATATATTCCAAAAATCTAAACTCTACAACTCTACAGTTCGCACTGCCGAAGAAATTCTAAAGCACTCAGTGAGGTCTGTTTGATTTAAACAAACTCAAACTTATTTCAATTCAATTTTTTAATTAAGTCTTTTACATGGACAAATAAAAGTTTGTTAACTTTAAACGAAAGTTTTTATTTAAATAAATCCTCTTAAATTGTATCTGTTGATCGAGAGGCGCAAAGATATCCCTCAACTTCTATTTTACGTAAATCTACAATCATGTGACCTAATAATACTACTAATCGTATTTTATATACTTTTTATTTTGCCGAAGTACCGTTTCATTTCTGATTCATTAATTGTTTGGAAAGAAATTATTATTATGAATGATAATAATAGTAATTTCTCTAAAAAATATCAGTAAATTAGCTTATTTATTTATCTTATAATTGGTGGAAGCTTAAGAGTTATTTCTAAGTTTTAAAATGATTCAAGAATAATTTAAAACTTAAAAAGATTTCAAATAAATATTTTCAAAAAGTAAATTTTTGAAGATAGCGTACAAAACATTTAAAAGCTTTTCAAGCGTTTTGAAATGTTTCAAGAAAATGAAAAATTTCTTTAGTTTCCTAGAAAAATTTAAAATTATCATAATTTTTTTTAATTAATTTGGAAAAAAGAATTATTTGAACATTTCAGAAGTCTTGCAAACTTGGCACAAAAAGAATCTGGAAGCATTTAAGGTAATGTTTTTGATCTCGCACATTTTTTTTTATTTTGAGGAGAAATTCGAAATATTTTTAAATTATATTTAGAATGTTTCGAAGTTTTTCAAAAATTTAAAGATTATTTATAATTTGGACAATTTAATCAAATGTGGATTTTTGAACATTTCGAGAAAAGTAGGAAAACTTAAAATGATTTTTCTATTTTGACGAATTAATTATTAAAGAAAATTCGAAAGGATGAAAAAGATTTCGAAAAATGCTGAAAAAAATGTGGAAGATTTAAAGGCAATTTTTGTAATTTTTAAGGTTTCTCCAAATTTTTTTGAAAAATTCGAGTTAGTTTAACAGACTTATAGGAATTTCAAACAAAAAGCATATTTTTAAAGAAAGTAAACAAAACATTTAGAAGCTTTTCACGTGTTTTCAAGAGAATGAAACATTTAAAGAGAATATTTAAAATGATTTTAAAATAATTGAAAACAACTACAAACTTGTCACAAGAAAAATCTTGAAGATATTAAGATAATGTTTTTGATTTTTCAGATTTTTTGGTAAATTTCAGGAAAAATCCGAATTATTTTAAAAGATATTTCGAATGTTTCGACGTTTTGAAAACATGTTCAAGACCAATCAATTGTTAAAGAAAATAAAAAAAAAGATTTGAAAAGAATTAAGAAATGTGGGAGATTCACAATTCGTTAAAAAAATTCGAGAGGAATTTTAGAATTTTTGCAGAAATTAAAATTATTCTCAAACCTGAAAACTTTTCTGAAACTATATAAAATATTTCCTAATTTCTTCCAAACTTCTAAAAGTCCGAAAGTTTCAAAGGACAAACTGACGCCAATTATTATTCCTGAGATTTTGTAACATCCTATAAAATAACGACATTTTCTTTACAATTTTTTGAATTCATTTTAGTTAGAATCTCATACAATTTTACTTCCTTTTAAGTTTTTTAATTTACTGATATTAATATTATCTTCAAAATTATTGACAAATATGTAGACAAATTCAATCAGAAAATTGTGAATGTTCTAATTATCAAAATAAAAATAAGCAATTGATATTTTATGGAAAAAATCAATAAAAGCTTTACATCGAAACTTGCTCATAATTCACTCTTTTAGAAAAGCGTAACTTAAAAGTAGCAGCACAAAACTGGGTAACCACGATGTTTATCAAAAATGGGTTTATTGCATAAAAAATGCATAAAAAATCAATTACCTATTGTGGTAAAAGGACTGTTTTGAGATATAATTTCATTATCATTCACAATTTTCAATCAGATTTTTGTTTATCGATATTTCTTCAAATTATTATAATTTAATCACAAAATAAATCATATATATAAATGATATATATATATATATATATATATATATCTATATATATCTATATTTTATATATACTAGTAGTCGTGCGCGCGCCTACTAATTTTTGTTATGGAAAAGAATAAACCAAATATTTATTTTTTCTATGTTATTTATATTTAATTAATGTTACAAAATATTCATAAAAAATAATTAGAAGGCACTACAGGATGATGTTGAAGCTAAAGGAATAATGGATTTCTCATAATTTATTTGTAGGTAAATTCTGTCACCGTTATCATCTTGAAAAAATTGTGAATATAGTTATAATTCAATTTATTATAATCGGCTCTTAAATTTGTTTAACACTTAACTTATTTATAAATTATATTGGCGTAATACATTTTTTATTTTATAAATTAAAAGAAATGTTGTTTATAAAATAAATTGTGAATTATTCGTTTTAACATGTATATGAGCATATAAATTTCAAATTGATAAATACTGCGAATAATATTAATTTTCATTATTATATAAGCTTTACAAAGTTTAAAAAAATGAATGATACATAGAATAGTGGCAGTAATTACCAATCTTTCAGTTTTCAAGAAATATGATAACAAATTTTTAAATTGTCTATTTGCTCCGCAATTATTGCTGTTTATACTCTATAGTAATCCATTCGCCACTAATATTTTATTATGCATTGAGAGATGTGGTGAATTTTTTTCATGAAAAATTAATTTTTCAATTTTTATCATAAATGATGCACGTTATTACGAAAAAGTAAAATGTATTTTAGCATAACTTTTTTTACATAAACATTTTTGTGTGAACATTTTTATCGTATCTGTTGTTTACGTCAAAATAATTAAATTCTTTCATTATAAGAAGAAAATTATCCTGTCGAAAGAACTTTCCAGGCCTTTATAAACGTTACCGTATCTTTCTTATTAAAAACTAAATTAAACAAAAACTTTTCAAACAATATATTTTTTTTCCTTCTGCGAAAATCTGTCAATTTTTTATTCTTCAAAAAATCTATAGTGGTTGATAAATTCGTGTTTTTAATTGGAAAATAGTGTCTCTAGTGTCTTTTTTTTCAAAATAGTAGCAAAACAGCGTCATCGCTTGAAAAAAGTGTCAAATAGTGTCAATAGTGTGTTTTGAGCCCGAGGCCTGAATTTGTAGTTTATTATTCTAAGGGCGGCTACAGCCTAATTTATTTCAGAATAGTGACCTATTCAAACCGAAAAAAGCAGAGAAATTGCCCTACAAAAAACGTCGGATTGAAAATTATTCGAAAGTATTGTATTTTGAATGCGAAGTTGTCTAAAAGCAGATGTCCAGAGAATATCTCGGGAGTGCGCAGCAATAATTTTTAATTCGACGTTTTTTGCAGCAATACTCATTTCTAATCCAAAAAGTGACTTAAAGTAAATATGTGCATCAATAGTGTGACTGATGTTCTTTTGGATTTGAAAGCATTTCGAAAAATTCAATTCATAAAACTTCAAAGAATTAAAGTTAAAATTTAAAACATGGAAATAAATTGGAAAAAATTTTAAACTCCAAAAAATGTAATTGATTTTAGTAATTTTAAAATGATTTTGGAAAAATACAAGGGAATTCAAAAGAATTTTATTGAATGTTGAAGAATTCAAAATGAGGTTAAAACACTTCAAGAGGAATTAAACACAAACTGAAAAAAATATCCATTGAACAGAATAGAATTATGGATTTAATTCAAAAGAATTCAGATAAATCAACAAAATTCGAAAGACATAATAAAATAATTCTGAATGAATGAGTAACAATACAGGGTGAATTCAAATTAATTGCAAAACATATTTGAAAATCTCTACAAATCTGTGAAAACCTAAAAAACCCCTCACTTCTTGTTAATGAATTTCTTAAAGTACAGTGAAATATTATAAAATCCCGTGAAATTATATGACATTTTAAAGTATTTTCCTGAATCCTGGAAAATTTTTGAAAATACCTTGGGAGCTTTTAAAATCCATTAAAATCATTGAAATCTTCGGAAATCGCATAAAATTCATTTAAATATTCTAAAATATATTGAAACCTCGCAAGTCCTATGAAATAGTTTCATATATTCCAAAGTTGTAAACAAATTCTTTAAACTCTCAGAAAAATTTGTTCATTCCTCTTAAAGTCATTCAAAGCCTTTAAAATTCCATAAAAAATTAATAATATCTTGAAAGTGCATTAAAGTCTTTAAAAATAGTTTAAAATATTTTAAATCATTTCAAATCCTATTAGGTTACCGAAATAAATTCAAAATTGCTTGAAATCTTTTGATATACCCTAAAATCTGGCATAGGTCCTACTAAATCGATCTATATTTTCGAAATTTTAGAAAGCTCTTTGATACAATACCCCATGCAAATTTTGTCAAATCTCTTGAAAATGCTTTAGAATCTTTTTAAATACTCTAAAATATTTCAAATCCTCTGAAACCAATTGTACATTCCTTAGAATCTTTTGAAATACTGTTAAAGTTATCAAATCCTTTCAAACCTTTGGAAATCAATTGAAACATTTTAAAGCTCTTGAAAATGCTTCAGATCTTCTAAAATACCATAAAATAATTCAAATCCTATGAGTAACATTAAATTACTGAAATCAATTCAAAAATTCAAAGGATCTTTCAAAATACCCTAAGATATTTAAAATCCTTCACAATATTTTAGAACTCCTTGAAATTTTGTTAACTCTTCAAAATCCCTTGCAATTTTTAAAAGCACCATAAATTATTTCCAATCCTTTGAAACTCTTTCAAATTATTGAAATCCTTTAAATCTTGAAAAATCACTTGAAACTTTTTAAAGCTTACGAAAATGTCTTGACATCTTTTAAAATACTCTTAAAGTTCTCAAATCCTTTACCATTTTTTTAAATTCCTCAAAATTATTGAAATCTCTCGGAAATGCTTTGGAGTCTGTTAAAATATCCTAAAATATTTCAACCCCTTTAAAATCTGTTGGCATTCATTGAAATTATTGACATCTCTTTCAAATGCTTTTGATTCTTTTCAAATGCCCTAAAATATTCCCAGTCTTTTTTTTTCAAATTCCTTCAAATTATCAAAATAAAAAAAAAATTCCTTGGAATCTTTTAAAGTACTCCAGAATATTACAAATCCTCTGAAATCAATTAAAGTACTGAAATCAAATGAAAAATCCTTGGAATCTTCAAGAAACCTCTAAAAGTTTCCAAATTCTTTACATATTTTTGAAATTCCTTCAAATTGTTGAAATCTCTTGGAAATACATTGGATTCTTTTGAAATACCCTAAAATATTCCTAATCTTCCAAAATTCCTTAAAAAATCCTTTCGAATCAATTAAATTACTAAAATCGGTTGAAAATTCCTGGAAATCTGTTAAAATATCCTAAAATATTTCAAACCCTTTAAAATCTGTTGGCATTCATTGAAATTATTGACATCTCTTTCAAATGCTTTGGATTCTTTTCAAATGCCCTAAAATATTCCCAGTTTTTTTTTTCAAATTCTTCGGAATCTACTGAAATTCTTTGAAATATTTCCCCACAATATATCAATTTTAAGTCTTTTAGAATCAATTGAAATTTTTTAAATCCTCTGAAATCCTATTAAGTTAGTGAAATCAATTAAAAATTCTTTAAAATATTTTATAATAAGTCAAAATATTCCAAATTCTTTGAAATGTTTTGAAATTCCTTGCAATTTTTGAAGATCTTGAAAATTCCTTTTGGATAAAAAAAAAATACCTTATAGTCTTTGAACTTCTTTAAAATCCCTTCAAATTATCAAAATCAATTTCTTAAAGTATCGGTGTTTTTTTTTAATAGCAGTGCTCATTGAGAGCTTAAAAATTCTTAATTTGAACATCTTCTTAAATTATAAAATTTTTGATCTGTAAACATACAGATTATTCGATTATTCGAATGTGTCACTATAAGCAAATGGAGATTTCAATCCTATAGGGAAAGTAGAACTGAAACGTACACGAGTTTCACAAATGATATTTAATATGATAAATAATATAATTAAATCATGATAGAAATCACAGTTACAGAGCGTAAAGATGATTAATTTGAAAATTTCTTGTTTGCGTAAACAGTTTAAAAACAGACTACCATCACAATTGAGGTTATGGTTCATTACTTCTTTTACAGACTTTACCGTGCAACGGTTGGCAACACTGAGCCGCGCATTACCAAATACGAAAAAACACGTGATGTATTATTATCGAACTCGAACTAAGTGATCCCGAAAAGACCACCTTGACATGCGCATGCTTCGATAGAATGGCGCTTATTGGTTCTAGTTCGCGTCCTCATTGGGAATTCAAATACGGGCGCGCACTACAGCCAATCAACTATATTACAATTCAAACATGCGCATATAAAGGCGACTCAGTTAGCATCACTGATTTCAAATGCAGCACCACACACAGACACACACTACTGTTGAATATGAGCGGCCTACAGCAAGCAAACGTTACCACCGTGTTACTCTCGAAAATCGTCAGAATCGAAAACGACAATATCGTTTAGAGATTTTATATTAAGGATATATATATTTTTTTTTTTTCTTATTTTGAAGGATTTTTAGCAAGAACATGTCTGGCATACTGTGATATCGCGATCTTCAACTATGATTTTACTTGAAAATTCGAGTATTTTGTTAGAAAATTCGTCCTTTTTGGTAGAAAATTTAACTATTTTCTAAGAAATGTCTTCTTTTTTAGTTAATAATGCAAATGTTTGGTTGAAAATGTATCTGTTTTGGTTATGGTTCCAACTATTTTATTGAAAGATCGTTCTTTTTTGTGAAATTCAACTGTTTTTTATTTTAATTTAAATTTAAATCTTTTTAAAACGGCTATTTTTCATTCTTTCTACGCTATATCGATAAATATTAGTTTGCGTGAAAAAAATCCTTATTGAAAGTTGTAGTTCTAGAAAAAATACGCCTTTCATGTTCTACAAATTGATCGCCTAAATCCATTACTTTTTGAGAAAAATGGGATAATGTTCCAACAAGTACATTTTGCAAAAATGCCATGAGTTTCGGTATTGCCTACTGACCACGGGGAGTTTGAGTTTGGTCTTTGAAGTGCATGTTTTTTTTTTTTTTTTGTATTGCATTCTTTTTTTTGCATTTTTTGTAGTTTACTTTTTTTTGCAATTATTTTATTTTGGACGAAAAAGTAAAATTTACTAATTTAGAGACAATAAAATTGAACTGTTGTCCCTTTGGGTTTCAGTTTAGAAATTTCCAATAATTCTAAAATTTGAAGTTTTTTAACTTCAAAGACGCGTGTAATGAATTTAAATAAAAAAATGGTTAGAAGAAATTTAGAGCAAATTCCAAATTCTGGAAGTTCAAGTACAATGAATTCGTTCCTTCCATTTAAATAGCTTGAGATTAAGTTGAAAGTCTAAGTTAGTCACAAATGTTAATAAAATGTATAAATAAATATTTAGATAAACAATTTATCATAGTTAAATATTAATTATAAAATATTCCAGAAATTTTCACTGAGTGAATCTTGGCATGCAGTGTTATTATTCATTCTCAAGCTATTTTGATTTAGAAACCGATTTTTTTCTACGTGTAACTGCCCGAAATTTTTTATTTGATCATCTAGACAGTTTATAAACATTTAAATTGTTAGGACTTACCAAATATTATGAAAGATAAATGTAAAACTTTTTTCATTAAAATAATTCAAAATTGTTTTTTGATTGTTGTTAATTTTTTACATTGAAAACTTAACTCTTAACTTAAATTATCTTAGCATAACGCTGGCAGAAGGATAGGATGCGACAGAATCTCCCCATTCCCTTTTCCAGCTCAAAAACTTACCATTTTAAATACAAATTTTTTTTTTCAATAGCCAAAAGATTGAGTATCTATACAAAAAAAAATTTTAACAATAAATGGAATATTTAAGTTTTTAGCTAGAAAAATTAATTTTAAATTTAACAAAATTTCAATCAAGGAAATTATATTTCAAACATAAAGATTAATTTTCTACCAAAAAAGAATAATTTAGAACAAAATACATGAATTTTCAACCAAAAAGCTTCATTTTCTACAAAAAAAAAGACAAATTTTTGACAAAATGGATGCATTTTCAACTAGAAAAAATATGAATTTTAAACAAAAAATAGAATAGTTTAATTTTAAGTGAGAAATACGTTTTTAACCGAATTAAATAAATATCAAAAGAAACAGGTAAAAATTTTCAACCAAACAAATGAGTTTTCAACCCAAAAGCTCAAATATCTATAGTAAAAATTTGGACGCAAAAAGGAATAGTTAAATTTTTAGTTAAAAAAATTAATTTACAATTCAAAAAAACAACTACTTTCCAACGAAAAGAATGAAATTTCAACCAAAAAGATTAATTTCCTACCAAAAAAGAATCATTTTTAACAACATACATGAATTTTCAACCAAAAAGGTGAATTTTCTACCAAAAATAGACAATTTTTCAACTAAAAAAGATAAACAAAAAAAAACGAGATTTAATTTTCAAACAAATTCCGACAACAAATTTATTAAGATTTTTTATTTAAAAAATTAAATGTAAAAAACAAAATAATAATTTTCAACCAAGGAAAACAATTTGCAACCAAAAAGATTAATTTTTGACCCAAAAAGAATAATTTTCAACAAAATACATGATTTTTCAACCAAATATTTTAATTTTGAATGGAATTTTCAACCTAATAGTTGAATTTTCAACCAAAAAGGTAAATTAAAACAGATGAAATAAAAAAAAAAACTTCAAAAAAACAGGTAAATTTTCATCCAAAGAAGACTCCAGTTCATTTTCCAGCAACAAAATAAGAATTGTAAACCATAAGTTAATTTTCTGCTAAATCGTCGAATTTTCAACCAAAAAGTATGACTTTTTGACAAGATTGTTAAATTTTCAAACAAACAGGTAAATTTTTAAATCAATAAGACAAATTTTCAAAAAAGAGTTGAATTTTCATCCAAAGGGATTTCAATAGACTTTTCCACAGAAAAATACAAATTTTAAACAAAAAGTAAATTTTCTAGAAAATAGTTGAATTTTCAACATAACAGTAATTTCGTCCAAGAAAGATCTAATAGTTCTACTAAAAAGAAACAAACTTTTAAATTAAAAACACCAATTTTCAGAAAAAATATATTTTGTCCGACCCTTCTTGAAAACGCGTCATTGCATGCACTTGTAGCAGGCGTAATGTGGCTGCTTCCAGCCCAGTGACGTTCGCACATGAGCACTCCGCCGCCGGGCCGATATGAAACTTTACGCCCGCTACATATAACTTCACGCCCGCTACACATACACTGCACCAAGCAAGTGACAATATGGAGGAAATTATCTTTATCTTAGAAACATTAAACAAATTTATTTTAAACCAATGTCTTCAGAAACATTCAAGATTATTTTTATGAATAATAAAGTAAAATTTCTAAATAATTTAAATATCATATAAGTGTAGTTTTGTATACACATTATACGTATTCGACAAATCTTATTAAAGTATTCCAAGAATCTTCCTTGGACCACTCTTATTGCAGGGTAATGCTTTCATATACGGGTGTTACAAAAGTCCCGGGACGGCCGAATATTTCCTCAGGTAAGATATTTTTCAGGAAGTTCAAGGTCATTCTTAAAGTAACTTTCAACGAGGAATTCAATGGTGATCTTCATTTTTATCTTATCGATGACCTTCAAGGTTTGTTCAAGGTCAACTTTTTTTTCTTTGGAAACCCCCTTTTTTACATCGGCAATCAATAGAGCGGGAAATTTTACGTTTAAATATGTACCCAGGTCGTACATAGGTACGCTATAACCTTGAAGGTAACTAAAAGGTCATTTAAACCTAAAAAAGGTTTGCATACCTCTGGGAATAGAAGCTTTTCAAATTTTTTTTGGTAACGAGCAAAGTTACTAACTCTAACAAGGCGTATTCAGTAGTTACCTTAAGCATGACCTTGACGATAACCTTCAAGGTCATTTCAAGGTCAATTTGTTTTTCCGTTGGAAACCCCCTTTCAAGTTTACAATGTACCTATGTATGAGCTGGGTATATATTTGTAAGTCAAAGGACCCCGCACCAAATGTACAGAAAAAAGCCTTATGATAAAAAATTCTAAAAAAAATTTTTTCTTGTATTTTCGAACCTGCAAACTAAAAATTCGAAAGAAAAATGTCAGAAAGATGGACAGTTTTTAGACAAACACTTGTCCAAAGTTTCGATTTTTACATGTATTTTAATGGAAAAATGCTTATTTTAGCAAAATGTTTTTTTTTCTCAAAAACGCTATGATAGATTTGACTAAAACTTTTATATTTTGACGATCAGGCGTACCGAATCAAAAGATTCATACCCACGAACTAGAAATATTAACGATTCTTCGGATATACAGCATGTTTTTGGGGGTGTTTTTGTACCCTAAACATCCA
>CAKNYM010033124.1:0-11747 GCA_932195095.1 Andricus curvator
ATATATATATATATATATATATATATATATATGCTAACAGTAAGTTTATGAGATCTGATTAAATATATTGTGCATCATTCAGTGGCCATTTGTGGAACTAATAAACCGCCGGGGCGCCGGCGTTGCGAACTAATAAACTGTCAGTAGCTGATACTGCTTGGTAAATGGATATCTAAACGCTCACTTTTCTGGAACGTAATAGACTCATAACATGGTGGTTTCGAATAAGTATTATTTTATATGCTTTTTTGTCAGAATCAAAACAGCATTATTAAAGAGACAAAACTTGTCTCTGAAAAAGTAAACCAATCACTTGAGATGTCAATTGGTATTATGTGAAATAATGAGATTGAACGAGTTTTTCTTGAGATTCTTTAAAATGGATAATATTAGATAAAACTTCAGACAGTTTCAAATTGAAAACCTGAATATTTGAGCAATGTCAAGTTTCCAGCCTTCAATATCGAAGAAATTGAGTTTTCGAGATTTGTAAATTCAATCCTTTAAGATTCTGTGAAGGAACCCGCCCAAAATGTACGGAAAAAGAAAAGGCTGCAATTGTTTAATTTGTAACTACAAAAATTTGAGATGCATCAACGTAGACCTTTTTTAAGTTCAAGTGATTCAGTTTTATAATAAAGGCATATTTGAATAAGGTGGCCAATAATTGGGTGGGGGGCAGCAATTGTACCGGTTACCCTATTTTATTTTTAACTATGTCCAACAGGACATATTTTACAATTAAATTGAAAGATTTTTGTAATAACACAAACATTTTAGAGGTAATAAATATGTATGTCGTAAATGCTTAGAATTTTGGAGCTTTAGAAATCACAAATTAATTGAATATTTCCGCTTATAAAATAAAGGTCCAGAATCAAGGATAATTCATCTGGTACTGCTCGTAAATTGTGATCTGAATTAAAATCCCGACAAATAAGAACGTTATACGAATTAAGAACGTTAATCGATGCTAACCGTACATTGTGTGGCAAGGGCGACAAGCTGGTCAATCATACGAGTGGGGACTGACCAATGTCGCTCGTACCACAAACAATACCCTTTGGCCTAGTGCACGATGAACAAGACGTTGCACAAGTACAAATGTCTGTTATGACATTTTGCAGCAATGAAGATTGCAACGGTCCAGGGCGGAGCAATAGCGTAGCGCGGCTTCCAGGGCGCAGCCCTAGTGGGGATGCAGCGGGTGAAACCGCTGCTGGAGGGTTAAGGGGACCCAAAAAAGAAAAATAGTGGAAACAAGGAAAAAACAACACAACACAGTAATCTGTACGACAACAAACTCATTTATGAGTTTTAACCTGACCGCTACGGAGATTTGGAGACGTACACGAGATCTCCTCGTCACATATTTTTAGCTGCGAATCGAATTTCGAGAGTTAAAAATGGCACACATTCCCAATAACGGTGACGGATGCAAGCTTCGTCAGCGGTCGGTAATCGCATTTCCGCCCATATCAGCAGGCGAGAATGACACATTTCCACCCGCTGATACGGGCACTTTTGAAGTGCGCATGCGTCACCGTCGTCGGGCGGCCATTTCACACTTTCCGTCGGCTCTACAGGCACGAAAGTCGCGTTTATCGTGCAGGTTGGACAAACAAATCTTTTCCAGGTATTTTCTGAAATTCTTCCGCCTGCAGAGGGGACGCTATAAACAGAAACGATAATAATTTGATCAAGTAAAGTGTCAACGGGTCTGGAAATAGTTTCTAGACTATTTTCAATGTTAAGTATAGAGGATGCTCTCTAAATGCAATTGATATACACCACGATGAATGGCAGCCCTGTCAGCTTAGGTCTCTAGTGTGCATTACAAGTAGGTTGCCAATAATTGTAAGTAAGTTCGAAGATGAGAGCAGGACTATGTTATTTGAAGGGGGTAAGGGGTGAAGTGGGGAACATGAGGGAGAAAGGAGTAGAAGTACAAGAAGATTGTGGGGGAGGATTACAATTTTTATTATTTGTAGTGTTTGGGTGATGAGAGGAAGGAGAGGGCATTCCATTGTTAAGTGGTATAGAGCAAAGATATTAGAGAGGGAGCTTAGCATCCTTGTGTTATACAGGGATAAATAGAAAGGGTTGGGAGCTGAGTACCTGTGACGAGTAACGGATTCAGTCACTTGAGACTGTTTCTTTTTGTATTCTCTAAGGTTCGTGAGGGAGGGAGGAAAACCAACTCAGATAGGGGTGGCAAGTATGTGGGTCGAGGTACGCAAAGCTTCTGCGAGAGCCAACGGGGAAGAAGATGGCGGAGCAAACGGGGAAGGGACAAGAAAATTTCTAAGTCCAGGGTAGTTATTAGCGTTAAAGCGGAAATCGCTGTGTATTCTGGGCATTTTCTAGAATTTGTGACGTGGGGCCTTGAGCAGAGCACGCATTTAGGGGGTTCACTCGCGTTAGAGCAAGAGGGAGCATAGAGATGGGCGCCAAGGTCACTGCAACGTTTGCAGCGAGACTTTGAGCGACATTACCTGGTGATATATCCATATCGGAGGCATTTCCAGCATATTTTAACTGATGAGGCGTAAGGTTCAACGTTCGTTGAGGCATTGTAGATGGCTGACTTTTCCAGGAGAGTTCTACCTTTGATGGTTGGAAAAACTGTGCGCGAGGGGACGTCGAAAACTTTATTGGTGTCTTTTGTTGACACTTTTTCTGTCAAGGCGTCGATTATCTGTAACCTTAGTCGGTAGAAGAAAAAGTCCCAAAGACGTACTGTTCATGTGTCGTCAACTACGCATGTAGACTCGTTACTGGTCAGGAATCAGTTGGGACATGTCAGTTGGGACAAAAATAAGTCTCTCATCCTGGAAGATTCGTCTTATCATTTTGAAATAAATAATTGAGTTCAAAATAAATTTAAAAAGATCACAGTGAAGTTTACTCCTAAAGTATGTACACTGTCTGTTATTTCGAAGAATTCATTTTCCACTCTTCAAATCAACTTATGATATTAATGAATTTATTCATTTTGCGATAAAGTACAGGGCCTACGAAATTCTTGACCTGCTTCATGCAGCCATTCAGTCACAACTGTAATTAAACAAATTCGATATTATGAGAAAACTTTGTATTTATTATACCAGCATTGTTAATAATAGTTGCTCTATAAATAAAATTCCAATTCTTTTCACATATCATCTAGTCCTAAGAGTTTTCTGGTACAACGAATACAGACACAAAAAGACAAAGATACCAATTACAAAAAATTGGAAAATTATTACAAACTGTGACGAGGAACGAAGAAACCAGCCTTAGGACCGAAAAATTGACTTTCTGGTTTTTCTTGATTCTGAATAATGAAGATTTCCCCTATCGAATTAAAAATCCCCATTGCTCGATGATTAAAACTGAATTTTCTGGAGCTCAAAGTTGGGAGGTGATTTTTTCCGCATCGCTCTCGAATCTTGCACCAACATTCTCACGCGTCGTGTCCGTGTGATACCTAGAAGCTGTAATACGTTTGCCTCGTTTCATCATCAGGGGTCATCCACAAACTACGTCGCCTGTCCAGAGGGAGGGGGGGGTCCACTGAAAGACTACAATGAGCCACATGGGGGAAGGGGTCCTCTGCGGTACGTGGTTTTACATTGATGTACTTTTATTCTGTTTTAAAAAGGCCGCGCAATTTTCATAGAGTTCCTATTCTGATAATACCAGTGATGGGAGAACGTGGATATCTTTGTCATACGCAGTAGTGATTTCTGTATATTTTTAGGTTGACACATGGCGTCATTACGGCGCACGTCAGAGATATCCGCGTTCTCCCATAACTGGATGATACAACAGAAAGTATATTATACATAACCTATGAGTTCGAGAAAGAGAGAGAGAGAGAGTATATATACTCTCTATGGCCGAACCATAGATGCTATAAGGAGTTGATGTGCGAAATTGAGAGTATGCGAGAACCAATAATAGAGTGGTTTGAGGAACATGACGTCGAAATAGACGAATACACTTGTCAATTCGATTGTCAAAAAGCTGAAGAAAATTGTTTGCCTCTAATAAATGACTTACATGCATGGCTTGTCTCACCTTTTATTCAATCTGATGACTTATATGAATAAAAATATTAAACTTTGTTTTTATAAATAGTTTTGTTTAGAAAATGTTTCTCATAAAAAACCACGTGGCTTGCTAGTAGGGGGGGGCCCCGGAAAACACCCACCCTCGCCCCCCCGGGGGGAGGGAGGGGCTCAAAAGTGACCAAAAACTGGCTACGCGGTTTATGGACGGCCCCTCACTCGATTCACGCGATTGGACAGTTTTTCCTCTCGTAAACTTTTCTCGTAAACTTTTTTCGTTCCTAAGACTGCCTTCTTCGTTCCACGTCACAACTGCTATTATAAATTCCAAACTCAGCAAATTTATTATCATATAATATTTTGGGAAATATTTGCAAACTGAATTGCCGATACTTTTAGGAGTAGAAGAAATTTTAAAAACCATTTAAACCGGAGGCAATATATGTCCTTACTTACAATTAATAACTTGACTGGCAAGGGGACGATCACTCTCAAGTAAAATTGATTTTTATGGGACTCAAATAGGTAAAAGTAGATTGAAATCCACTAGGCAGGCATTTTTTTTAGCTGACATTGGGCAATCGTTCACCAAATATCACCAACAAACTTATTTGATCAATAAATGCAAAATTCCGATAATTTTGTTTGTGTATACATTACTGATTTACTTAAATGTATTCATATGTATCAGATGAATAGTTTCTAGTAAAAACGAACTAACACTGAATATTTACTATGATTCCTATTTTTCTATATAGTTATTATGAAAAATAAATAATTTAATCATTTTTTTTTATAAAACCACAGTTTTCTTTGCAAAGTAGTGTTATATAACTCCTAGTGTGTGATTTTTTGTTAAATTGAACCAGTGTTTAACACCCATTTTTATATTTTTGAAAATTTATAATAACAAATGAGCGTCTTAGCTTTTTCCAAATTAAAGCACTTTTTCGACGCGGAAAATTATTTCTAGACAAATTGTGCTTTACCTTTCGTTACACTGAACCAATATTTACTGTTTTTTCGAATTTTTATAAAAACGCATAAATAAATGCACAGTGTAGCCTTTTTTCAACCTGAAAACACTTTTTCTTTACGAAAAAATATGATTGCGTTATCTTTAGTTACTTTTCCACGAAACGGAAGCGAAAACGATGCAGTGTTTTATTCAAACCATATGATTAAATGATACTTGTTTATAATAAATATTTATAAGTACTTAAAACATAGGCAAATACTGGTTCATTGTGTCCAAATATAATGTATAACGTGATAAGTAATACTTTCCTGTGAAGAAATGGTGCTTTTATGTTGAAAAACGACGACGATTTTTAAGAGTTCATAAAAACCATTAATGCAAAATAATAATTGTTGTTAAGTGATGGATTTATTCAACTATAAATCATGCACGAGAAGTTTATTAATATTTTATGAAAAACTATACTTTTAGGAAAAAAAGTGAATTATGCAATATTTATTAACAATCATTAATAAATAAGACAGGTATTGTCGATTGTAAGTTCGTTTTCACTATACATCATGCAGAACGTATCTGGCAATAATTTAAACTGCAAGATAAATGTTTGCACAAACAAAAATGTCGAAATTTCGGATTGATTTATCTAATTAGTTTATTTTCTTATATCTTCTAAAGAATGCCCAATTGAAGCTGAAGAAATAATTACCTAACATACTTCAATGTACTTTCATCTATTTGAGTCCCATTGAAATCAGTGATCCATGAGGGTGGTCGTCCCCATGTAAAAAACAAACTAATAACATGTATTCAATTTAAATCTGACTTTATTTATAATATTTTATATATAAAACTTACTCCATTTTGTTCCAGAAAGTACTGTACATGCTCCATGTTCAGATAAAATATTTCCTTCTCCATTTCGTTTAAGATTGTACCAGAATGCTGCACTACCTTTTCTAGGCCATATGGTAACGTTTAAGTGCGGAAAAACAGTAGCTCCTCCTTTCTCGACGTCATTCATCTGAGAAGAATGTTTCTTATAGAGTTTTAGACATATAATTAGCATCCTAAGAATTAAATATTATTTTCTATCCTTTTTCCATCAGTACCAAAACAGCATTATTATAGAAATAAAACTTTTCTCTGAAGAAAGTAAATCCATCACTTTATTTTTCACTTTGCATCACGTGAAACAATGTGAGATTGAACTAGTTCGTTTTGAAATTCTTTAAAATAGCTAATTTTAAATGAAAAATTCAAGATTTTTCAATTCAATTCTTCAATAACCTGTGAAAGAGCATGCACAAACTGTATGGATAAGAAGTTTCAATGAAATTGTTTGAAAGTTCGGGTTTCTGATGATTCTCGAAGTTTTAAATATTAAATAATTAGAGATAAGCATTTAAAATAGAAGTGGTTACCAGGAATCAATTCTCATGGTTCATGCTTTAAATTAAGCTATTTTAAATTACATGCAGTTGAAATTGAAAAAATGTACTTTTGACCTAACTAAACGCAATTTCGAATTAAAGCGCTTCATGCTTGACTAATTTTATGTTGAAGGCGATAAAAATGTACCAAATTCCATTTCATATATCTTATAAGTTGATCAGTTTTCAATTCTCAAATGAGCCTATTTGTACTATTTGTTGGGTGCAATAACGGTGTTCTTATACATTAAAACCAAGTTCAATGAGACATCTTATTTCAATACTTTTCAATCTGTGCCGGCAACCCAAATGAATTTGAGTTCGAATTTATTTAGATTGCATGGACGGACAGAAAAGGATTTGTTTACTTACATAAAACAGAACAGTGGCGATACGATTTCCAGTGTTGGTGCCGAAAAGTCGGACGTCCTGGAAATTTTAAAATTTATTATTGTATCAGTGAAGTGTTAGCTCGATATACATCAAAGTTCACCCATAATTTGCTTACATCGAAGAAATCTTTGTGTACTAGATAACGGCCCCCAATAACGTAATAAGCGACTTGCAGTACCTCGGCTGTATCACTTGACAAACCTGTCATATGCTCCACTCGCCGACGCAGAAGCTTTACGTGTTTATTTTCGACATCGTAAATCCAGGCATTTTCGGTAATTCTGTTTTCAGAAACCTGCTCTTTGCCAGTGGTAGGATCGATTGTTTTTGCACTTTGTAACTGCAGAAAGGAAAATATACTTATTACTGTGTGTGTATGTAAAAACATCAAATCGTTTTGGAATTGTCATGGTATGTAACTCTTCTGACGGGATATTTTTTACTCGTCACTTAACATCAACCTCAGTCGGGAGTCTCAAACTTTAAAATATAAACCAGTACCAAGGAACACTCACGGAACCTTTAGAAATATTTTATTTACTTTGTTGTCCCTTTTCGGTTCCGAATAATCACCTAGGCGCGCAATGACAAGAAGTACGCGCCACCGGTAACTTGCAAAAACAGCTGACGTTTTAGGGCTTGAAATTTAATGCTTCTGGTAAATTATGCGAAATAAAACAAAAGTTTACTTTTCTCGTTCTTCGGGGATAGGATTTGTTCTTTCACTCGGAACTTTAAAATTCAAAATTACGTTTATAAAATTAGCGGCAAATACATACACTGCGTTGAAGCATATGGAAGCGGAAGTATACAATTCGGTGTTTGAGTACTACATTTGCGCGAGAAGAAAGATGATCGAGATTGTGTAAGTGGCATAAGCTTCTTAAAGGCTAGACGTTACGAGATTCTGACGTCACATCCGTCACATCAGTCACAACGGATATCAAAGCGGGCGACGAGAATAGACGGCTGTCGTGAGAATTAGACTCGTTCGGGTCCTACTTTGTTGATCAGGCAAAGTGATCATGACCCACTTTGCCATTCGGCAGCCTCCCTAGCAGGCCGCAGAAAGGGGATACGGCGAGACTAGGGTGGACGGAGCGATCCCTCTGAGGTCATCAGTTAGATGCACACATTCGAAGCACTGCCCCTGGTGTGTTATGTAAATGTGTGTGTGTTTGTTCATTACTCGAAGTCGGCCAGCGACCATCGAGCGTGGTTCTCCCGTGAAAGCCCCAAGCGCAAGAAGATCACTGACTCATTTTCGAGTCTTCTCAAAATCGGCTTCGACCCCCAAGGTGAGGCCCTCGAAAAAGCCAATTTATCCTTGGGAAGACACCAGCTTTTTTTGGAGAACCTACAGTTTAAGGTGGGTTCCGAACAACCGAAGCCCCGGTAGAAGTACATAGAAACATTTCCATTGGTATCCGGCTCAGGGATCAAACCCCAGACCTCCTGCATTGAAGTCTGACGCGCTATCGTCTGAGACACCGAGGCTTCTTTCCCCAAACAATTATAAACTACCAAATATATTATAAAAATAGACTAACAGCTGGGCGTTTAACCAAATCCCGTGAGACAAACCAGTCAGAAATATACTGTTTCTACGATGCCAGGCAGAGGACTTTTTGAATACAAGAGGATGCCCTTCGGATTGACTGCTGCACCGGCGACCTTTAAATGTTAGTCGACCAATTTATCACACCTAAAATTAGGCCAAATGTCTTGAGCCACCTGAAAGACATGATAATCATCACCAATACCTTTATCGAGCGTTTGAACTGGTTGGCAAGGGTTCTTGATAGAGTAGTTGAGGTGGGCCTAACTGTGAATCCAGATAAGAGTGCATTTTGTTGTTCAGATGAGAAATAACTGAAGTTTATGCTTAACCAAGACCGTCTCCAGGTGTGTCCCGACATGGTCTCCACAATAACCTCATACCCGCTTTCAAAAACTGTCAAGAAACTGAGCAGGTTTTTATGGATGGCCATCTGTTATCGGCGACTCACATTGGAATACAAAACGGTGGCTTGAAGGCAGCCCTAACTAGGGCACCGATACTGGCCTACCCGATGTTGAGGGACGTGGTCGAAAAGCCCATTAACCATTAAACCGATGCGAGTCATCCGGACTCGGCGTGGTACATACCCAAAAGTGGCGGGGCGAAGAGTGTGTGATAGCCCACCCCAGTAAAACCCTTACAAAAACAAGCGCGTTAGGACTTTTCGAGTATGAGATATCATCTTAAAACCCAATCGGAGGCTGTCAAAAAAGGCTGGGCATGTGGCTGCCAAGTTGTGTCCGAAATTTGTGGACCCCTTCAGGATTAAACGCCGCCTTTCTTCGGTCGTTTTTAGTGTGGCTTCAATGAACCGGAGAAACGCTGGCAAAGAACATATTAGATACCTGAAACGCCACGTGAGTGACGAAAAGCAGGAGCCCGTTTCTTTTTTTATTGTTGAAACGCAGTACAAAAACCTTAAAAATTAAGTTTCACTTTCTGAGATTTGAATTGGTGGGCCGGTTAGACTAATAGTCCGAAGGTCTACGCCTGAAATTAAAAGGGTCTAAACCCTTATACCTGCTTTTAGATTGCAGTTCAAAAGTACGCTTCGTGCGATCGAGTTGCGTCAGTTACGGAGCAAAAAAGTGAGCGTTGTGTTCAAAGGGACGCCAAAATGTTTCAAATTGAACGATTTCAATTTTGAAAGATAGGATCAGGTACTAAAAATGATTAGAATATCACTACATAAATTTGAAATTATAAGTATTATCTATTAAAGAAGAATAAACAAATGAATGTAATGAAAACTAACGAAAAAACGCTATAAAATATTAAAAACAAGTAAAGAAAACCTTTAGAGTTCTGTGCCCGCACCTATCCTAGGGTGTAGTTTGGTATGTCCTCTCATAGAAAATTGAAAATCCAACAGCCCGAAACTGCCCCTTGGCTTTGTACATGTCGTAAACAGTGACCTCGAAAACACACTTATACCAAGTTTTGAGAGAATAAAAAATTTTTTCTACATACTCGTCATTTTGAATTTCGACTTTTTTTACTTTGGATTCGTGATCAGCAACCTCGAAAACCCCATTTTACTAAGCTTCAAGAGAATCAAAAGTTTTTATTCCACACACGACCGAAATGGCCACCTTGTGCCCCTGAAGATAGGGGCGAAAGTAGCATATATTTTCCGTGAACCGAATTTACTGGGCAAAAGTAAAACGACCGGGACGAAAGTAAAATTAGCTGGGCGAAAGTAAAATTTGCGGGGCGAAAGTAAAATTTGCAATTGCGGTTTACGGGAAATATATGCTACTTTCACCCTTATTTTCAGGGCCAAAAGGTGGCCATGGTCGAGAGTGGAATAGAATACTATATGCAACACGGGACGAAAGTAGATTTTTCCCGCAGGTGGGTTAACTGCCCAAACGACACACACCATATTGGATGCGCCATTTTTTTCTTATATTTTGACTTCAGATTTGTAATCGGCGACCCCAAAAACCCCCAAGTAGTGTGTTTTATATTCTTAGAAAGCTTTTTGGGATATGGCCCTGTAATCTTGTACCGCATCGCAACGATATTGTAAAGGTAGTCTAATGTGCATTGGATGTTTTTGTTGGCATGACTCTCACTGAGCCCACGACGCCTATTGGAATTTGTTTTACACTATTAATACTGAGGTCGCAAATAAAAATGTTTTTTTTTTCTCTTTTGGACATATTGGAGCCTGGTCACGAGTCGACGTATGTACTGAGTTGCATTCTCGCCTTAAGTCGCAAGCTCAAGTATTACAACGAGCACACTACCCAGCAGTCGTCTGCGCTCAACTATGCCTGCCTGGCGTATCGACTTCTGAAGTTTTACTTTTTTTACGGGCATGTAGGCAGAAATTAACAACCTTGGTCTTGTCGAATTCTCTTGAACCATCTAAACTTAGTCGTAAATCAGGATTTTTTTGGTGAATTTTTAACCTTCGAGATTTTGTCGCGCACTGGCAAAGTGTTTGTGTGTTATTTTGGATTTTTTTGCCTAACTAATATTAAGTCGCGAGTCGACGTGTGATGATTGCGTTTTCTCTTTTGGCCAATGAGACTTGTTGAAGCCGATCTAATGCAGGATGTTAAGGAACAACCTCAAACGACTAGAGAGTTGTTATGCACGCGCAGTCAAGTGAAAGCTGGAAACATCAAGATCTGGATCGTCAGACATAATTACTTATCATTTTGTTCCAATTTGACGTTATTTTTCTACCTTTCCTAGTCAGCCGTTTAACACCCATACGAGTGTGTAAATTCGTCCTTTTTTGTGATCGTTTAATTGGCTTGCCGCCACTTGAGTGTTCCTTAGAGTTTGTTGGGGCGGTTATGCGCGGAACATGTTTATTCTGTTATGGTAATTACGTGTCTGACCCAGAAAACTTCGACTGTGCGCGGTCAAAAAGAGGTTAGCGCCACTTTTTTCAAAATTGAGTTAAGCACGTTATCAGGTGTCATTTAATGTAAATAATTTTACTTATACACAGTAATATTTTATAAAAATGCGTTTTTGGCAATTTTAAACCCATTTTTAGCAAAATCTTAACGCGATGGAGCACGTTTCTTGGCGGATTCTTAATCAGCGCCGGAAAACTTATCGGAAACTATATGATCTATTCCGGAGCCGTACGCAAAAATAATTTTTGTAACACAGTGAATTTAACAAAGAAAAAATTAAGTGTAGTCTTCACCCCGATTTAAGTGTTTTTTATCTGCAACAAAAATTACCTTTACTTGGTGAGATATACCCAAAATTTTGGGTATGGTTACATTGTCAACTTATTGTATCTGCATTTATTTCAATGTGTGAAAATCCACCTATACCTATTTGAAAAATTCTCGCAAAAAAAA
>CAKNYM010033125.1:0-28055 GCA_932195095.1 Andricus curvator
CTTTTCAAATGATCAACTTTCTATAGGTGAGGATCGTTTCCCTTTGCTTTCTCATGTTACCGTGCAAATACCTGCCAGGACGAAAAAGTTATTTCATTTACCTCTAATTGAAACTCAACTTAATGAGGGATATGTTAGGAAAATTCCGTGTGGACCTGGAATTTTTGCTGGAGAGGCTTTAGTTCTTAATAAGAATGGAGAAGCGAATCTTTTTATTATAAATTCTACCCCGAAAAAGGTCAGTCTAACTATTCCCCCTGTGACACTTGAGGAATATGACGTAATAGCACCTTTGAATCGTTCAAATGGGAATTCATTTTCAACCGAAAGCCAGAAAAATTTATCATCACGATTTGCGAAAATTTTGAAGGTTATGGATTTATCAGACTTGAATGATGAAGAACAGGGAAGTCTTCTTCCCATTCTTTCAGAGTACTCCCCTCAGTTTTTTCTAGAAGGTGACCAATTAGGCTCTACAAATGTTTTATCTCATAAAATAATTACTACAGATGAAACTCCAGTAAATACCAAACAATATCGTTATCCTCCCATTCACAAGGATGAAATACAGGAACAGACTAATAAATTATTGAATTCAGGAATAGTAAAACCCTCAGTTTCTCCCTACAATTCTCCTTTGTGGATTGTACCCAAGAAATCAGATTCCGAAGGAAATAAAAAGTGGAGGATGGTCATAGACTATCGCTCTTTAAATGAGAAAACAGTTGGTGACGCTTATCCGCTTCCCAACATAACTGACATTTTGGACCAACTTGGTGGAGCTAAGTATTTTTCCGTCCTAGATTTAGCATCAGGTTTCCATCAGATTCGATTGGATCCTGATTCTCAGCAAAAAACGGCTTTTTCAACACCGCATGGACACTTAGAGTTCACCCGAATGCCATTTGGTTTAAAGAACGCACCTGCGACTTTCCAAAGGGTTATGGATTGTGTACTCACGGGTCTCCAGGGTGTTGAATTATTTGTTTATATGGATGATATTGTAGTTTATGCTTCTTCATTGGAAGAGCATTCTCGGAAATTAAGAGCTCTTCTTGCTCGACTAAAATCTGCTGGATTGGCTCTTCAGCCTGAGAAGTGTCATTTTCTTAAGCGTGAAATTGCTTATTTGGGACATGTGATTTCTCAGGACGGAGTCAAACCAGACCCAAGGAAAATTTCAGCTGTGAAACTTTTTCCCGTCCCAAAAGGAAAAAAGAATATCAAGCAATTTCTTGGTTTAGTTGGATATTATAGGCGATTTATTTCTGATTTCGCAAAAATAGCTAAACCTCTGACTTTGCTTCTCAAGGATAATGTTGAATTTATTTGGACTTCTGACCAACAGGAAGCTTTTGAAATTCTCAGAGATAAGATATGTACTGAGCCGATATTGCAGTACCCAGATTTTAAGAAACCATTTGTTTTGACCACAGATGCGTCTAATTACGCACTTGGTGGAGTTTTAAGTCAGGGTCCTATAGGACAAGATTTACCTATCGCTTTTGCATCACGCACCCTTCAAAGTGCTGAATTGAACTACTCTACAATCGAAAAGGAATTGCTCTCCATTGTTTTCAATGTAAAGCATTTTAGGCCTTATCTTTTTGGGCAGAATTTTACTTTGGTAACAGACCACCGACCCTTAGTTTGGTTGCATGGGCTGAAAGATCCTGTTTCAAGATTGGCTCGATGGAGAATAAAGCTTAGTGAGTATGATTACACTATTGTGTATAAACCCGGAAAAATCAACTCAAATGCTGACGCTCTGTCGAGAAACCCCTCAGAAAGAAATGAATCCATGGAGCCAAACACCAACTTAACTGCTGCGATTACTGCAGGTCGTACGTATGTAGGTATGGTTGACGCTCGCAGAGATGACGATGGCAATGAAGATCTAGGGGTAGTATTGGAACGGTTATTTTGTATGACTCTCGTAAGGAAAGAAAAAGAAATTGAGGGTGAAACTCAATTGAATAATCAGGGACCTCGTTATCAGTGCGATACGCTTCACAACGAAAGCGGACCCAAGCTGGGAGGGGATAGGCAATGTGAGTCTTATGGTTCCGAGTTTTTGGGCCTTTTAAATAAAAGTTTGCTTCAAAATCCGAAACAAGTATCTAGCCTAAGTCAGGATTTGGTGTCGCTTTCGCCCCTAACTTCGGCTGGATCCCAGACAAGCAATGCCTGGAGTGAAAATCCTATTACGAATATACGTACTGTAGGTGAAATTGAAGAGAGTTCTACAGGTTCCTGTATGGATATCCCGGTGAGCCAGATCTTAACCCTGGAAAAGGATTGTATATCTTACAGTAAAGATAAGATATATTTTGGAAAAGGGAATATTGCGCATCTAATCTCTGCAGATGGATATTCAGTATCAGAAGTGAATGATAGTCTAGAGGCTAAGGGTCTTTTGCGGATTGAAGATGTCCGAAAAGAAAATCCGAATCCCGGAGAAACTATAGTTTTCAATCGTAATGGACGATTTGTTTTTAGTCTTGTTGTAAATAACAAGAGGGAGGACATAATAGTTATGAAAGAACTTTCAGAAGCGGTACTTGCTCTGAAGAAGGCTATGGAAGCTTTACAGATAACCTCAGTAAAGATTTCAAGTAAAGGAAATGATCTAGGTGAGCTTTCTTGGCTCTCGGTAGAACAAACAATCAGGAAACATTTTAGTAACTCAGGACTTTTGGTAGTTGTTTGTTCGGAAGAAATAATCATTCCTCCTAGTAATATGAGAGATGATATAGTGAGAGAATTTCACGAATCAGTAGTAGGTGGGCATAAAGGAATCTCAAAAACCTATTGGAGAGTAAGAGATATCTATTACTGGGAAAACATGAAGGCTGACGTTCAGAGAATAGTAGGATCTTGTACTAATTGTCAGAGAAATAAATTGGAACGAATTGGGACTCGACAACCCATGGTGATTACCGATACTCCAAGGGGACCTTTTGATAAAATCCAAATCGATTTAGTTGGACCCCTTCCAGTATCTTTGAAAGGAAATTTATATATTTTGACGATTCAATGTAATTTTACAAAATATTCTGATGCGATTCCTTTGAAGAATATAGACTCAGCGACTATTGCTTTGGCTTTAGCCGAGGAATTTATTTCAAGATACGGTTGTCCACGTATAATTCACACTGATCAAGGATCAAATTTGATCAGTCAGTGTATTAAAACTTTTTGCAAAATTTTCCGTATAAAGAAAATTCAATCGACTGCGTATCACCCACAAAGTTTAGGATCATTGGAACGTAGTCATCAGACATTGATTGACTACTTAAGACAATTTGATACTATTACAAATTGTGACGACTGGCTTAGATTTGCTGTGTTTTCTTATAACACTAGCATACATGAAGCTACAGGCTTTGCTCCTTACACGTTAGTTTTCGGAAGAGAGGCTAATATTCCAAATAGCTTTACTCTTTCAGCATCAGACAAGACTTATCTCGGATACTTAAAGGGAGTTTTTCAGAAATTAGACAACGTTCAGTCACTAGCTTGGGACCGAATTCAGTTGGCTAAAGAAAAATCTAAACGATATTACGATCAAAGATCTAATCCCAAATACTTTAAGGAAGGCGAACAAGTTTACTTGAGAGTGAACAAGAGGAAAGATAAATTCGACCCCTATTTCCATGGACCTTATGTCTTAGAAAAATTGTTAGGCGAAAGAAATGCCTTAATCAGAATGGGACCTAATAAAACAAAGATAGTGCAAACCGACAAATTGAAATTGCGTGCTCATCCTTTAAGGAGCGATAAGGATACACAGAATCCAGAAGTAACAGAAACTTCTGTAGTAAACCCTAATACTTCAAACTCGGAATTCTTAGAGCAAATCTAAACTCAGACTAAAGAAATTCATTGAGATCAAATTAAAAAATTTTTTTATCAATTTTCGAAAAAAGGAACCTTTTTCCATGATGATCTCGTTTTTATTCTCGGTAGAGATGTTTCAATTTAATTGAAAAATCTGAAACAAAAGAAAAATATATTTCAAACAAAGAAATAATTCTTGGAATTTGTATAATTGATTGAATAAATTTATTATTAATATGAATTACTTATCTGACAATTTAAGTTAACGACCAGTATTGACATCCAAGAATGTTGAAAAGGCAGCTATTAAATACCTGAAAATAAGAATGTAGTAAATTTCATGGTAATATTCACCTATTTATAAAAGGGAAATTAAGAAAAATGAATACAAAATATATATATATATATAGAATAAAGGAAATAAAAACAATTTTTAAAATAAATTGTATTGAATGGTTAAAAAATATTTTTGAAGTGAAATTACATAAAGATACGATATATCTTTATTTTATGCTAAGCTTTGACGTGACTCTAGGAAATTTCAGGATTACTCTAAAAATCTTTAGAAGCAAATTTAAAAAAATTTTAGCTTCTTGATCGAATTATAAATCTTTACCACCTTTACATAATATAGACTATACCTTACAGATATTTAAGAAAAATATTTTTATCTTTATTTTGAACAAATTTAAGTTAAAATATACTATATGGAATCTTACTATATTTTAATATACAGATATATGTATATTATTTGATTGAAAATTATATCATATAATTTAAGTTGAAAATATATTAAAATGAGAGAACTTATCCATTTAAATATTAACATTTAAAAGATTTTAAGTGAATTTACCTTTTTAAATATATGAATAGATTTAAAATTTCGCGCCAAATAAGAGAAGGAAATATACCTCTAACCTCAATTTTCAAAATTTAAGGTTTAGATTTAAATTGTTTATTTTTCCTAAACATAAAATTAAATTATCTATATAAAGTTTACATAAATAATTATTATCTTTTAATTTACAATTTTATTACTTGTATATTTGATTTAGGATTTATAAGAAAAATATTATTTTTACTTACATTCCTTTTTTTTTTTTGAAATTCAAATTTTCGCGCCTAAAAATAGACGTAACCCCATAAAAATTGATTATTGGAAATCTATGAAAAAGATCTATTAATTGAAATAAATCTTTCTAAAGAAACAAACAAATTATGTTTTTAGAAAATAAATGCATATAATAAAAAAATATAATTGATTTGAACTTCAATTTTGCCTATTTTATATTTCATATAAAACTGACTTAGGTGGGGAGGGGATGCTGATCGAAAACATTACCACGTGTGTCAGATTAGTTTTGTTCAAATAATATGATTCTGAATGAATTATTAATACTTTAAAAAAATATATTTAATACCCCAAGGACATTGTTTTGTCTGGAAATTTTTCTTTAGAATTGATCTAACAATTTTGTTCGCTCTCAAGGGTCTTTGAAAAAAAAATATAATAAAAAGAAGGAAAAAAGATATTGTATTGAGTCATTAAGTTGGCAATGCATTCGCTTACGGAAAAGATAAGCGAAGGGATTTTGTAAGGGCTAGTCGATGTGAAATCCTTATATAGGTATCATGTCGAATGAAGATTTTTTTTGAAAAAATTTATAAAAGTGAAAAATTCCTTTTGTGTATTTTAAAGTGAAATTCAATTAAGTGCTAAGTGAAGTTAAAAAAAAACATTTGAAAAGACTAAAGGAAGGTTTTTCAATCTTTTCTTTATGAAAACTTGAAATTAAAATGGAAAACGGAGACGAAACCGACTCAGAGGGAGAATATTTTTTAAAGGATAACGAGAATATAGCCCAAATTTATCATTTACCCGTTGGAGTTACATTCTCAGTTGTAAGTACTATTCTTTTTCCTTTCTTCACCTTGTTGATATAATCTCCTTCTTACCTTTATCCTTACAAATTTATAATTTTGTTCAAACAAACAAATAATCAAAGATTAAATTATATCGTCTCTCAAATAATTATTTTCTTCCTTTTCGTCATAATTTTTTTTATTTAATTTAAAAACAATATAAGTTTATGGGTGATTCTGAACCAATCTATTTAGATTATTATATTTTCAAAATAGGAAAAGAAACAATCCAAAAATTTTAATGTATTTCTAACATTGCTAATATTTAATACATTCTTCTTTCAAAAATTTTCAATAAAAAGATTTCTTTCAAGAAATTGAGGTAAAATTATTTAGACTCAATTAAGAGAATTCTGAAAAGATTAATAAGCAAACCCTGCAGATTGGAACGAATCATGAGTTTAGTGTCTCTATTTTAAAAATTGAGATCGAAAAGAAATCTATTTTATCATGAATAATTTTATGCAAAATGAGCATGAAAAGGATTCATTTGTCAAGATAGAATTTTGTTCTATTTTTCATGTTAGAAAAACATAATAAAAAGTAGTAATTAACTTAAATTCTGTTGTTATAAAAAAATATTTTTTCAATTTTAAATTACCTTTTTTCAATTTCCATTCTTCAAATCCTTTTATTTTTCCTTTTCCTTTCAGTCCAATTGGGAAACACTCCAGGGAAATGACTCGAGGCTGAAACACCTGTCAGCTATGTTATGGGTTGGTAGAATAAACGGCCTCTGGGCCTGGAGATTTGAGTTTTGCCACTCTCAAGGAAAACTTCCAGTAGGGCCCCTTGAGGATGAATCCGTTCAGGAGTACCATTATGCTACCTTCCAGGACCTGGCGACACCCAGACTTTGTGAGGGCTGCGCCTCCGCTCCCTTCGAAGTTAGAAATATCAGCACATGTTGGGCATGCATGTCAGCTGTAGCTGAAGCCGACTGGGACTTGTCTCACATGAATCCTAATAGAGCAATTCAAGTTAGGATTAATAAGGTCGAGGATATAGGCGAATTAGGACCGTCCTCCGCGCGAGAAGTAAATCCGGACGTAGAACCATCTTATTCACTCTTTTTCTTTGTGAATGTCATCTGGGGACCTTTTACGGAGGCAATGATTGTTCCCATTGAAATTCGGGATGAGGAAGAGCTATGGCAGGAAGTCAACGGACTCTTTAATTTTGAAGAGTCCGGAGATTCCGGGCTCGGGGAAGACGTCCCTGATGTGGAATAGGTTCCTTGACCATATTAGTAAAAGACCCGACCATCTCGCAAAAATCTAGCTAGAGATTTAACATCGCAGGGCATGTGTACAAGTGTATAAATATAAATAGTTGTTCTTTGTTTTGAAGTTAAACTACGGTAACCAAAGAAAATGTTGATATAAAATATCTTTCTTCAAGTTTAAATAGGAATCTCTTAAGTTAGTTTATAGGTATATATGTATATGTATATATATGTGTATATATGTGTGTGTGTTTATCTTTTAAAGATTTTAAAAGGGTTATGACAAAAATATATATTCTCAATTTATAGGTTAGGTTATAAATTAATCTAAAAGGAGATTGATAGACGATCCTTTCCTTTGATTAAAAGGGAATTTAAAAAAAAAAACAATATATATGGATTTACCTTTTAAGATAGAACTTATATTTAAGTAAGATACAGCGTTACCATCTTTTATTTTTTATCAAATACAATATCAATCCCTAAATTTGCATAATTGTGAAATTATGTTTATAGGCTAGGTTAACCAAAGGAAAGAAAAAAAAACTATGTTATATGCTTCAGTTTTACTAAGATAGGGTGTAAATTTAAATATTAAAGTTATACTGAAAATTGACACCTATCCAAAAATATATCGTTTATATATATTCTTAAAAAGGGCCTTTTATTTCACGAACCTATTAATTACTATTAATTATTTTAAAAGAAGAAAATAAAATTAATTTTCTTACCTTTTCAAGCATTTCTCCTATTTTACATTAGTAGAATTTTTAAAAAGATTTCCAATATTTTTTTTATCAAAATCATGTCTGTAATATTTTATCCATCATTTATGGGTTTCCAGTGAAATACGTTCAAAGTATTTTTCCTCTTTCGTGGATATTCCAGTCGTAATATAAACACTTGAATGTTTTTCTTTGCATAAAAATGCATCACTATACACACACATTTCACTAACTCCAATTTCACTTTTAAACGTAAATCAATCAACTACTTGAAATTTGACACATTCGACACTTGAGAAAATCGTAAAAAAGCAATAAAAGCTGTCTCGCCATGAGTGACGACACACCTTTTAAAATAAGAAGGGAGGTGTAACAGCAGGCGCTGTTTTAGAACTAGATTGCCAGGGCGCTAGAACCCTATTACTGAATACTTACTAGCTAGTAATTTTCTGGTAATTTTAAGAGCGGTAAAGATTTGAAATGATTCAAATGAAACAGAAATTTAGTAAATTGATTTATTGAAATAAAACTCTATAATTAGACAGAATAATTATTAATAATTATTGACAATAAGAAATTACATGACAACTCCTCTCTGTACCTCGAATAAATATCTCCTAATAGATAGAAGTAAAGAATTAAAAGTTAACATTTGAAATAGCTATGTACTCTCGGATAGATCAATATATATAGATATATAGATCTAAGTCAAGTTTGACACGCGCGATCTCCAACTGCCACACGTGTGATCTCGACCGCGAGCATAGATAAATTATGACTCACGTAAAGGGTTGAAGCGACAAGGCGCCCTTCAGACGCCGTAAATCTCGTTCTATAACGCGATTTGACAGAAAAATGTCAATCGACAAGAATCGTAAAAATGCATTTCCGAGAATTAGAATCTCATTTTTTTAGCTTGAAATGCATGGGCGGTGCTTAACGAGATTGGTTAATCAAACATTAAATTATATGACGTCAGCAATTCTATTGGCTAGAAGGACTATTCCCACCTTTTTTGGTACCAAAACCGAGATTATAAATATATGTGCAGAGCATTGAAAACGTCAGATAATTGTATCTCGCCGCATTCTTTCCAACATTAAACCTGCGACACTCACGTCTCTGAGTTATTGTACTTAAATTGGACTTAGAATATTTTTATAAACTGTCGAATAAAATTCTAGTCCACAAAACATAACTCACTCCGGTAATTCGGTACGGTTCGCCGTGGTCGACTTTTGTCGAGTTAATACTTAAGTGAAGTGCGAATAAAAACTATTTAATTAAAAACGATTTAATTAAATAAAACTATTAAAATGTCAAACCCGGATGAAATCTTATTCCATGAGAAATTAAACATGGAATCTTTGTAAAAATGTTTAAACCTTAATCTGAAATTAAATAAAAACAGTTGATTTGTTCTCTAAATAATTTTGTGCAGTGTTAATCATTTATTTTGAACCTCGACCAGTTCGCGCGGTTAGTGATTTTTATCACTCTACGTCGGCAACGAATCCAGAGGATGTTCTACATTATCAATCTCCAAATCGACAACAGCGCTGGAGACGTAACAGTACACACAAATAACTATTGCGCACACTCGGGATATCCGTGATCTTCCAGCATGATTCGCGCCTAAATTTAAAAATGAAAAAATTATGATTTATGTAATAATAGTTTAATACTATTAATAAATATAAATAAAAAAACCTTAAGTATGAAAATAAGTCAAAATATAATAAATAAGCTTCTATTTCAATCTTTAAATACAATTAAGCAATTACTTAAGAATATTAGTCCATAGTTATCAGGCTAATCTTGAGTCTAAGTATAATATTTTGCAGATTTATGAGGCAAAGACTCGACTTTGGAGCAATTCTCTCACAAATTTTGGTAAAACTATGAAACATCGTCGTAAACAATCTATTTAAACAATCTATTTAGTTTGGTATTTCTCACCTGTCTTTCTGCACAACTCTATATTATTCCTTTTTAGAATAAAACTACAATTTATTTTCTAATTTATAAACTTTAAAAAAACCAATTGATATATTATATCTCACAACAAGAACTAATACCAGCTTTTTCTACTCTTTGGTATTTCTTAGCAGTTTTTCATCTCTAAACTTTACAGGTTGAATCCACAAAAAACTTCACAAACATTTCTATCTGCCGAAAATAAAGTAAGAGTTTCTAAGAGACAATCTTCATTATTCTCCTTATTTTCAGGTACATGGATTTCTTCATCATCGCTGTTTTCTCCGTCATCAGTATTTTGTTTATTCGGATTGCTAGGTTCTATTGCGCCATACATAGTCGCTGCATTGAATTTTAGTAACATTTTATCCGTAGGCTGAAATTTATTACAGCAATTTTTCTTATTGCTGAACGTGATACGAATTCTTAACAAAGCAGCTAACATTAGTAAATTGAGTTTGTTTCGAGCTTTAATTTTAATTGCATTCATCACTGAGAACACGCGTTCGACAACTGCATTGCTTAGCGGAAATGATAATAGTTTTAGAACGACTTTTGCTAAGTTCTCAAGTGGTCGTTTGCCTCCAGCGTTTTCGTAGCACCGAACTGAAGCCCAAAACTTTGAAGTATTCTCCAGGATATCTGGTTCTAGGTGCTCCGACCACTTGATACTTCTGAGGCATCGCAACTCGCTTTCTAAAATTTGGATGTCACCAGGTTTGTGAAGAAGCTGAAGAGGAATGCTGTCAATCGTGACATTTTTAGTAACGCTCAGAATATTTACTGGCGTTACTCGAACAATTTTCTCTAATATCTCCACATTGTTCGGAATTCGCTCAACAATTTCGGTCAGTAGAACTACAAGGAAACGTGAACACCTTTTATACAAATCTTCTAGCTTCTCTGTCTCCACATTAACTACTGCGAGTGTGGAGAAAAATTCTTTTCCATAGTCCATGGTTTCAGCAGATCGAAGAGCTAAAGGATTTTCCAGAGTTTCCTTTATGTATTGAAGGCGAAAATTGTTTTTTGCATGCTCGACAAAAGTTGCTGTGAAAATTCGGCTTGCGATTGACAGCACAAGAATTCGCATCTCTTCATAAACCTTCGCGACATCCTGATCACTGCTTTGAAAAAAAGTTTTCAGATGGTTAACATCATATAGAATCGATTTTAAAAACAGCAGATACAAATAATTGCAATTATCTTGATACATTAAGCTTAATTGTTGCGTCGTGTAACATCGTTCGGTCTCAGATACTTTTTTAAAAAATTCTTTTAATTCTAACCATTGCGAAACGATGCGTCTAACAGCACTTTCCCAAGCTAACCAACGTGTGTCCGAAAGTTTAACCAGTTGTCGGAACCTTTTTAATTCTTTTTCACAAGCATTAAGCAAATTATAGAACTCCTTATATTTCGCAAGTCTTAAAGGCGTTGACAGCCAGTTTCTTGTCTCCCGAATCAAAAATTCTAAAGCCGTCGGAAGTGCTGTTTCACAAGCGTGCGAGCAACTTTTGTGCAAAGAATGGGGTACACATTTTATCAGCTGAAGGCAAGGCAAGTTCGAGCGATCTCGAAGTAAAGTGAAAAAAGAGTGGTTCTTTCCACACATGGCATTCGCACCATCGGTACCCACCCCTAACAAATTTTCAACAGGAATCTTAATTTTTTTCAAAAAGTTGACAAAATCAGAGTGTAAAGCTTCAGCCGTTGCTTCGGTAACCTCAAAAAGTCCACGATAATATCATGTTCTTTTTTGCTGTAATATTTCATGCATATCCCCATATACTTTTGTAGAAAAGTTGACGCTTCGTCTACAGTCACAGAGTAACCTTCGTCCCCGAGATCCTCTACTAGATCCTCTAATAACGATGGAGAAATAACGTACGCTATGATTTTCGAACATTTTGTTCGATGAAGACGAAGAGTCTCTAATTTACTTCCTTTCCCGATAGTGACGAGTAATTCTCCCAAGTGGTCCACGCTTCTAACTGCACTATGTACCGCTATATAAGCTGCCAGCTTAATATCTATGTTTTTATCGGTTTCCGATAGCAGCGTGATTCCAGTCGATGTGATTCGCTTTTGAACAGGCCGAATTTGATCCATGTTCTTCTTATGGAGGCTCGTTCTGCAATGTTTATCCAAATCCGCCTTTTGAGCTCGCAGCGGTTTACGGCAAACTTTACAGTAAGCCTCTTTCCTTGGATCTGCATCAGGTAGTTCATTTTTTTGCAGCCAACCTTAAAGAAAATACGGATTAACATTATAAAATGATGATACATTAGGAAAATTGTTTTTGAACTAAAATTGTTTTGGAATTACAAAAAAAAAAAACAATTAATTCTTTTTTCTGAGTTTATTAGTCAGGAACATTAATTTCAGGCTATTGGAATAAATCAAGCTCTAACCTCAAAATTCAATTGCTTCATCTTACTTGATAAATACTAGTTGTAAACATGTTTTTGTGTATACTAGTTGTTTTATTATATCTAAAGTCATCAAATTTTGTCGCTCATTAAAGTAAATTTACCTGAGAAAAATATCTGATAAAAATACCAAATGCACTTGTGTAAAACTGTCATATACATTATTTAGGAGCTTTACAGGTTATGCATTTTTGTGATTTTGCAAAGTTTTGAATGACGTAAATTAAGTTCAAGAATTGAATGGGCGTAGAGAATTTCAAAACATTGTAAAATTTGAAGCTTAACCTGTATAGTCCATAATTAAATGTGACAATTTTATAAATGCTTTCAGTATTTTGATCATTAGGCTGGATATTTTTACAACAAATGTATTATCAAGCATAGTATACATATATATCTATATATCTATACATATTTGTTTCGATGAAAATGAAAAGATTCAAAAGATGAAGTTATATAAAAAACAAGAAATATTTTTATTTTAAGTTGATTGAAATGGTTGAGGTTAGAAATGTGTAGGCCACGTGGTAAAGTTAGAGACATGTGTGTTTAAACTTTATTAAAACTTGTTTACTTACCTTCAAACAAGGGTAAATCTTCCCACGATTTATTATAATGTTTGTCGTATTTACTATAACTCCGAGACTTAGAATCTTTGGGCATTTTGCATTTCAAAGCAAGCGATGGTCAGTCAGTACACAGTTATCATTTGTAAATCCAAAATAGTCAAAAAATGTCACAAATATTTCAACCAATAAGAAGGAGCAATGAATGTACGCCAACAAATGATCACCATGATCACCTATGATTGGCTGACAACAGACATTATTCCTCTGAGGCAAGTACGAATCCACCAATCAGAAAGCACAATAATTACATGTATTATTCATTAAGAAATCCACCAATCAGAAAGAGCAATAATTACATGTATTATTCATTAAGGAATGCTGTGATTGGAGTTTTAGAGAGGAATCTCAAATTTGTGTTGACCGAAATTCAAATCGCAAAAATCGCCCAAGTTTTATAGAAAGTCGCCCAATTTGTCGCCCGGCGACTTTTAAAATTCTTTGTCGCCGCAAGACCATTCCAAGTCGCCCAATTGGCGATAAGTCGCCCAATATGGCAAGCCTGAGCAAGAGCGATGAGCACTGTTGCAGTGATGCCAACGTAGATAAAATTATTATTTGGAGCATTGTGATTGGCTGTCGACCGAAAAACGTCATCTATCATGGCATTTCCGTGTAATTTTGCGTGACGTAATTTTTACTGGAAGTACTGGAATTAAATGGATGTGTAATATCACTGGGAGCAAGATGGTGGCAATAAGCTTGGTTTCATTTCAGAAAATAGTTATAATTAATTAATTATTATATTATATCAATTAATTAATTAATCAATTTATAAGGGGCTTCCACATAAATACAAAAAGTAATAATAAGTAAACCAAAAGTTGCTAAATTAATTGTTAAACCAAAATATTAATAATAATTGCCAAACGGTGCGAGGTTTTTTATTTTGTAAGAACATCTTGATTTAACCCTTCGAGGACAACGTGGAATCGTGGGACGTATAGAGCAACGTGGGGTGTTTGCACACCCCACTCTGTTTTTTGCGTTTAGTTTTTCAATGGTGCATTTCCGGGTTTCGAGAAATACTTGCATTCAATCCCAAATACCTAGAATAAAAAAAAAAAAAAGCAAAAAAAAATGCGTCAGGGGCTTCAGTGATACTGATAAGAGAAGGTACTCAAAGCGGGAAGCCTTCCTGTAACCTGTACACAGCGAATATGCGTTTTTTGTTCCGTTGGGGTGGCCATACACCCCACGTTGTCCTCGAAGGGTTAAATATCAAATAAATACCTAACTTTTTTTAATAATGCAATATGAAAAGAGCATACTTTATAATTTGAGACGGAACCGCACTTTTCGGTATACTTCACGGACTTCAGGGCCAGTGAAAGAAATTTTGGGGCCCGGTACTGATTTTGTTTGAAACATTGAAAAACCTCCAACTTATTAAAATTTTTTCTAAATTAATCATTGTTCATCTGTTATTTGCGAATCAAAAATCAATACTTTTACTTTCAAATTGCAAATTAAAAAATAGAAAAATTATAATTGTAACATTCAAATTTTAAATTTATCACTCTGAAATTGTGACAATTCAGTTTCGAATTGTTTAATATTGAAAATTGTTCTGTTTTTTTTTTGTTAATTTAAAAATTCCAAATTGAATGGGTTACAAATGGAATATTTTATACTGAAACAATACTTGAATGAGATTTTGAAATTGAATAAATGCGTTTATTTATGAATCTGTTAATTCGAAGTGATTTTTAAATTGAACATTGTTTATGAAGGCTCAATCGGACGTTTACATTTGCCTAACTACTAAGGTTTTCGAATTATATTAGTTCAAATTTTAACGTTAAAATATGTAAATTATATAATTTTGAACAGATCCAGAATCGTCTTGTAAAATCAATTACTCTTCAATCTTTAATACTCGTACTACAGTTCAGTTTTTAAAAGCATGAGTTAATTTATATTTACAGCTGGTAAATTTAAAAAGTTTTTTTATTTCCCGGACAAAAAATAAATTCACTTTCATTTCCCGATTTCTCCCGGTCGCGAGTCTAGCTCAATTTAGAACAACTTTAATTTTTTTTGAAATATTTATTTTTCGGTTCTAACTTCCGGGACAATCATTTTATTCCTTGAAAGACTTTCTACAAAGCTCGTTGGTAATTTTTTATATGAAGAAATGTATGTAAAAATTATACTATTATTATTTTTATAAACAATATTGTTCTTTAATAAAATTTTGTAATAAAAGCGTTTCGAAGAGATTTTTCTTAATCTTTCGAGGAATAAAATGAATATTTATAGGTCGACCAAGGTTAATTTTCTTCACAAAATTTGGCTTACATCTCATTTTTTCCAGTTGTTTTTACTATAGTCCAATTTAGGTGTGTATCTTTGGGCGAAGAAATCCGTTCTATAGTTTGACAAATATTCTTTATAGGTCAATATTTTGTACAGAAAATTACCTTGAGTGACCTTTAATTATTATTTTATAAACGTGATACAAAGAACAGATTTCAATGTTTTCTATGAAAAGCACAATCCATGAGTGATAGAACAAAATCAGAAACAATAATAGAGTCAATTTATTCAGAAACAAGCACTTTGAACAAAATTGACCTTGAGCAAACATTAAATATATATATTTTTTAATTTTGACATAATCAGGTGTTATTTTCTCACAAAAATAATTTGTGGGGGTGCCAAATTATTAAAAAATAAATAAACCTTAAAAAGCACCATTTTAAAGAGCTTTTGAAACTAAACATTTGTTCAGTTCTTTCAAGCACTCCTAATTTGCAATAGTCCTACTTTCAAATTCATCTGAAATTATACTATTTTAGTCGTTCTAAAATAATGGTTCAAGTATTAAAAGACGTTCATTTCTAATCCTGGAACTCCAAACGATTTTAATTTGTAACTAAATAATTTGAAATGTGTTAGGAAATTACATATATTCCTTTTTGTGAGCCGCGAGAGGGAGTAGCGCGTACCGACGGGGAGCGAGTCAGCAATTATAGTAGGAGAGAGGGGATAGCGCTTGGGTCAGTCCGCCGCAGAGCCCAGTTGGTTGCGAGCTAGCAACGAGTAGAATGGTTGTGCCTAGAAGTGCGTGTATGAGAGAGATTGATTTATCTCTGGCAGCTAGCTGCAGTATCGATATCAAACGTGTATTCCTGACTAGTGATTTATTTGTGTCGAATAAATTGTTTAACTATTATTACACTACCTGACTGTTGTTCAATGAGTCCGATCATTCCCCTGTCCACATCACAGTAACGTTAGATGTACGTTAACAAATGTTTCAATCTATAATTATGCAACACTTTCGACTAAGAAATTCTTGCATATTTAAATAGCTCTAAATTTCAAATTATTCAATATACTGAATACAACAAATTTAAAATATCTCAACTATTAAGGCTTTAAATATTTTTGAAATTGCGATTCGCCCTTTGAAGAACATCATAAGATAAAAAACACCTTTCTTTTTTAAATTCCAGGTGCATACATTTTTTATTTTTTGACTTTATACGAAAAAAATATTTAGCAATTTCTTCAGTAAAATTCCTATTTTTGTAGCTGTTTTATAGTCAAAATAGCACTTTCTTCTATTGAGAAATCACAATCAAAATAAAAAAAATCTGCCCGCTTGGCGGGCACATTCTCATCGCGCGCTTTGCGCGCGGCTCGCTTCGCTCGCAAGTTTGAGCGCGCCTAGGGCGCGCTACTGTTGGATCTCGCGCTTCGCGTTCGGTCATATATTTATCTCGCGCTTCGCGCTCGATATTTGATTTGAAAATCATTTGAACCTTGCGTTCCACGCTCGGTTCTGTGCACCGTATGATAGAAACAAAAATGTTTGAACGCACTTACGACGTGCGATTTGGTAAATACACTGAGCGTGCACTTTGTTTTTTTTTTTATTATTATTATACCATTAAGCCATTTCCCTTTCGGGGTAGGCGTGACTTGCTCGGTTGGAAAAATGGTTGAATTGGTGTAGATTATATAGGTATAGGTTAGATAAGTATATAGGTGTAAAGTATGTAGGTATATAGGTGTTAGGTATATATGTTTTAGATTGATCTGGAATTCTCGTGTCATTTATTCAAATGACACGTTTATTCCGCAACACTGCTCCGACCCAGGTTGCTGATCAATCTCTCTAGCGATCACCCCAAGTGAAGAGCCTCACAAAATTGTTATGTATGGTTCCCCACTTGGGCCCATTAGATTCCAAGGTCTTTGTTTCAGGCTTCATTCATTCTATTGTCACTCTGTTTACAAACTATTTGTCGCCACACTTTTCTGTTCTGGCATACTACTGTAGCTTCCTTCACGTCCATGCATTTTTTCATGCAAGCTCGTGTGTTTCTATGGCTTCTTACGTCTCTTCGGATTAATGTCTCATTTACCGATTCTAACCATTCTTTCGGCGGTCTACCTCTCGGCATTCTGCCATTTACTTTACCTTTGTACACTTGTTTGGTCAGTCGCTCATCTTTCATTCTTTTAAGATGACCGAACCATCTTAACTGATTTCTTTCCCATGTGTCAACTATTGTCTCTTTTGCACCGCATTCTTTGAGGATTGTCTCGTTTCGGACTTTATCCATCAGTGTTTTCCCGCATATTATGCGCTTCGTGTTATATGTTCTTCATATACAAATTACTAAATTTGTATTTGATTTCAAATGAAAAATAATGATATAATTTAGGCGACAAATTTTATTCATTCAAATTTTATTTTAGCTTGTGCCGTTTTTCAAAAAAGTTAATTTTTTCATTTTGAATATATTCTTACAACAAAAATTGATTACAAGTTTGTAAATCTTTTTTGAATGCACAATTTTTGTTCATTTATCTGTTTTCGTACCTTGCATTGTTTTTTCAAAAATTTGATTTTTTTTATTGTCAATGTTATTTTCACGAATAAAACAAAAACTACGCATCCTATCGAAACATGATTTGCAACAAATTTGTACCTCTTCCTTGGATGAACAAATGTTGTTCTTGTCATTTTTTTTGTAGCTCGTGTTATTCGTCTAAAAATTTGATTTTTCTATTTTCAATGCTGTTTTTTACGAATAAAACAAAAACTACGCGTCATATCAAAAAGTGAATGATAAGAAATTTGTAGATATTTTTTGGGTGCACAATTTTGGTGGAATGATCTTTCCTCGTATCTTGCATAGTTTCACAGCAAAATGGAATTTTTGATTTTTGATTTTTTTTTTGTGCGATCAAAATTTGAATTTTTTATTTTTCAAAAAATTCAAAAAGTTGTTATGAAAATATTATAGGGTGTTCAAAAAGCAACGTTTTTCTCCTCTTGACTTTTTTTTATATCGTGCGTTTTTCGGCTTAAAATGTACATTTTCGTTTGTTTTTTGGAATTTTGAAAATGCTATAACTCCAGTAATTTTTGTTTTATCACGAAAAGTCATTAGAATATTTTGTTCGTCATTTTGCGTACTACTAATAACCATACATAGAATTTTTAAATCTTCAAAAAAAGTGGTCTCAAAAATTTTCAAAATGTGCTCATTTTTTGAATTTCCATCCACAATAGCTGGTTAACGAACTCGTTCTCTATTTTTCGGCCATAAAAAAGTGTGCCAAAGCTCAATCAAATCTGATCATTTTTTCGAAAGTTATCGTGGCTACAGACAGACAGACAGACAGACAGACAGACTGACAGACAGACAGACAGACAGACTACAGACTACAGACAGACAGACACTTTGGTAAAAACCGTTTTTTCTGGCTCAGGGGGTCTCAAAACGTGGAGATTTGATGAAAACCGACTATGTCAAATTTTACATAAAACCAATACCTTCTCATTAGAATGAGAATGTAAAAATCAGATTTTATAATTTTGCTTCTTTTTACTTCTTTTTACTCTAAAACAGTTATTAGATGGAAGAATGATGTTTCTTATACACAAAAAAGTGTTTACATAAGTTTTCAACCGAATTTTAAAAAGCTTTAAAAAAATGTCAGAGGTTTAAATGGTTCAATATATAATAGAAACGCTATAAATTTGAGATTAGTCTACTTTTTCATATTTGCGACCTACAATTATTCAATTTTAAAGGTTACAAATTACAATTGTGAAAAATAAAAAATATTGTAATTAATTTATATTTTAAAGCAAAACCATTTGTGTACTTCAATCTAAATGCGGCTGAAAACATTGAATTTAAAATGCGTTGAATTCAAGACATATTTCGAAAAGGAAACTGATAGCAGAGGATCGACTTTCAAAAGAAGCGACTAAAAGTGAGAAACTGACTCGCTGGCTTGCAATAATGCATTGAAAATGGTGTATTTCCACATGTTTAACGTTTAAATTTAAACTTTTGACTTTTTCGCGTTGTAGCAATTTCGAATCCCAAAATTTTTTATTTTCGACCTAACCTATAACTTAAACGAAAATTGTGAAAATTCCAACAATAAGCCCGCATTCTGAAAATGAGGCAAATTTTAACGTTAAAATTCAAGTCGTAAAATTGAAGCCTTAAAAATTAAAAAATTTTACAATATTAGTGTTTTGTAAATTGCATTGGAATCCTAAAAGAGTATAATTGGTTCGGAATCGAAAGACATCCCTACTAAAAAAAAAGTCAGGAATCGTCACAAATGGTCAGAAGTTCTGACGATTCCTGAACATCCTGACCATTCCTGACGAGTCTGACGATTTCTGAAGATATGCTAATTCGCATCCTATCAGGTAGCTCATCGGCTAGGACCGCAGGTAGGCCAACCCAAACGGATTGAAAATTGAAATTTTTTTTTTCCAATGTTGCATATACAGATTCAAAACTTAGAAATTAAGAATCTACGGGTTTCGACGATTTCAGATACCTAAAAATTTTCCTAAAAAATTTGTAATTAGATCAAATATAATGTATCTTGTAAAGAGAAAGAGATACGTCAAAACGAAGAAAATTTTCAGGTTCAGCTTGCAGAGTCATTTAATGTATAAATTCCCATGTATAAACCCCCACAAGACGTTAGAAAAGGGGTAGGTGTTTCACCAATATTATTTCTATGGTCAATCACAGGGGTGCCTTATTCCTGCCCCCACCCGAAAAATCGGGATGACTAGCCAAGCTTATGAAAAATATTGCACTAGTCATCCCGAATTTCGCGACGACGAGACACTGCGTAAATATTAATAATTAAATATAAGTGAAAAGAGAATATGCATAAATAAATATAAATAAATAATATAAATAACCTGGGAAATATAAAAGGGATTAGGTTTTATGGCATTCTATTCTTGGACCCCTAATAAAAGGATTATTCTTCGAACCCAAGCTCTGACGATTTCTGAACATTTCTCACGAATTCTGACTTTTCCTGACGATTTCTGTCGAGAAACGTAACCAAAGTGGTCAGAAATGGTCAGAAGTCCTGACTTTTTTTTAGTAGGGATACAGCATACAGCTTGGCTATCCGCGAAAAAATAAAATATTTAAAAAATTTCTTGTTTTCAGGATTTTTAAATTTTCGGAAGTTTACATTTTTTTACATACCTAGAGAAGTAAACTTTGGGAAGTCCTTAAAGAGTACGGAGTAAATGGAGGGCTCCTGCAAGCAATAAAAATAATATATACGGGTAGTAAAGCGAGTGTAAGGGTAAATGGGAAACTGACTGACTGGTTCGATATTATGCAAGGTGTGAAACAAGGATGCGTTATGTCCTCGTCACTATTTACCATATTCATGGATAAGTGTCTAAGAACTGCACTCTTCGACGAAGAAGGTGTAGATCTCCAAACAGTCAAGGTACGTGGGTTAGCTTTCGCAGATGACAAGATTGTTATGGCAGAATCAGTCGAGGACTTGCAAAGAATGTTGAATAAACTTAATACAAGCATGAAGGACATGGGACTCAAAATTAACGTAAATAAAACAAAAATCATGGTGTTTGAGGGAAAAAGTGAGAAAACAATGTGCAACATTGTCCTAAATGATGAGAGATTAGAACAAGTTGACAAGTACGTATATATGGGTAGCCTATTCACTAGAGACGGAAAAATAGATGGGGAGTTAGATAGGCGCATAAATAAGGGTAAGCAGGTTATCCGTAGAGCAGGGTCCATCCTCACAAATAAAAACATATCAAAAAAAGTTAAAATGGCCATACATAATTCTATATTCGTACCGACTGTACTATACGGTAGCGAGACATGGACCTGTCAAGAAAAGGACAGGAGTAAAATTAACGCGATCGGCATGAAAACTCTGCGCATAATGGTCGGCTTTACACCGACGAGCGGAAGGTTAGTTTCACGCGCGTAGAACGGTTGGGAGGAGAGAAACTTTCGCCTCGGAAAGCGTGTGAAAGAAGGGTTGTCAACTTATAAAATTCAGATATTCCAGCTGATCGAAACTGCCGGTAACTGTCGCTTGTGTGCATCATTACCTTTGATGACCTACGTTACCAACAGTTTCCATCAGCTGGAGTATACGAATTTTATAAGTTGGCAACCGTTCTTTCACGCGCTCTTCGAAGCGAAGTTGCTCTCCCACCAACAGTTCTACGCGCGTGAAACTAGCCTTCCGCTCGTCGGTGTAAAGCCGACCAATATGCGAGAAAACACTGATGGACAAAGTCCGAAACGAGACAATCCTGAAAGAATGTGGTGCAAAACAGACAACAGTTGACACATGGGAAAGAAATCAGTTAAGATGGTTCGGTCATCTTGAAAGAATGAAAGATGAACGACTGACCAAGCAAGTGTATAAAGGTAAAGTTAATGGCAGAATGCCCAGAGGTAGACCGGCGAAAGAATGGTTAGAATCTGTAAATGAGACATTAATCCGAAGAGACATAAGAAGCCATAGAAACACAAGAGCTTGCATGAAAAAATGCATGGACGTGAAGGAAGCTAGAGTAGTATGCCAGGACAGAAAAGTGTGGCGACAAATAGTTTGTAAACAGAGTGACAATAGAATGAATGACGCCGAGGCTCTTCACTTGGGGTGATCGCTAGAGAGATTGATCAGCAACCTGGGTCGGAGCAGTGTTGCGGAATAAACGTGTCATTCAAATAAATAACACGAGAATTCCAGATCTATCTAAAATATCTATACCTAACACCTATCTGCCTTATACCTATATATCTACCTACTTTACAATTATAAACCTATTTAACTTATACCTATCTACTCTATACCTCTATATATATATTCCTATTAAATTCACCCCCGTTTACCAGTAACCGAAATAGACTAGGAAAAAAATCGCCAAGGCCCAGGAATAAAAATTGGGTATACAGCGATCTTTTTAATTTTGGTACTTACTGAGATTATCTTTATAATTTGTGATTTCACAAATTTTCATATAATACCATTTCTTTTTTACATAAATACTGTAGGAAAAAATCGACAAGATCCCGGTGTCGAAATTATAATTACAGCAAATTTTCTGTACTTCTGGGGACGACTAAAATATCCAGAAAAATAAAATTCCCGACTCTGTAAAAAATCCGAATAATAAAATTCCCGAACAGTTCTGAATATTACCGTATTTAAAAATTCCCAAATAATAAAATTGCCCAATTATAAAATATCTGAACTAGAATATTCCATAATTATAAAATTCCAGAATTTACATGATTAAAAAATTGTTTCTTAATAAATATTATTTATTTATCAAAAATACGATAATAAAATATTTTTATCAAAGAAATTTTTGTTTAATATTTAAAATTTTTAAAAATTGTTGTTTGAATTTAAAATAAAAATCATTCTACAAAAATTGTATGAACAAATTAATGTAAAAACACGTGCGCGTTTATAATTAAAAAAAAATACTATGTACATTTTCAACCAAAATTTTTTATCTAGTAATTTTTAAAAACTTTAAACATTAAAAAAGTTTTTTCTCTGGTATAAATGTTTGATTATTTTAATTTACAATAATATTTATCAAAGAAGATCTTTTTCAGCACTGGCTTATTTTGAAATTGCTGTTTAGTTGTTTTTTTTTTTTAATTAAAAATTCGATTTTCGAGAAAACGTTTTTTAACATTTTCGAAAAATACGAAGTACAAAACATCACGTGCGTTCTAAACTACGACACAAAACAGATTTATGTGTAAACATCTTCGGTAAACGTTAGCTGAAATTGAAATCTTACATAAAGCAAATAATAACTCACGCACATGTAGGAGTATAAAAATTTATTTTCAGAACGCAATCATAAAAATGGCGTGTTTTCATGCCTCCATAGACAAACGCAAAAGTACGCTTTTTGAGCGGCGTCTGGCGGTGCGTTGAATGAGTTACAAAATAGGGTTCAGTAAGCACGGCGTGACGTATAGTTCAAAAAAGAGCCTTGTTTGAACGTGCTCCGTGTATTTTCGTAACGCTAGAGAGAGACCGTGGATGACAAAGATAGAAAGAGAATTCATAGCGGATTGGTGAGTCGATGTTTCTAACGAAGAGTATAGCGTGTTCCTATCGCCTCGCACATTATACTTTGTTGTATCATTCACGCTCGTTAGAACAAAAATGCAGTAGTGCTCATGCGTACCTTCACCGACTCAAAACGTGATTTTGCATTTTTCCATGGAGACAATCCCTATTGAAAAAATCCTCGAGGAAATCCTCGTGTTATTTTCGGACGAGGAAAACACGAGGAAATCCGCGAGAATTTTTAAATTCCTCGAGGAAATCCTCGAGTAAGAGAATTAATCCTCGCAGAATTCCTCGAGGAATTTGAAAATCTTCGCGGATTTCCTCGTCCGAAAATAAGACGAGGATTTCCTCGAGGATTTTTTCAATAGGGAATGAAATCACGCCATTTATGATTTTGTTCTGAAAAGTATCGTTCGTGATTCCTGTGGACTGACGGCTTTTCTTTTTGAAACTCGCGCCATGTTTTTGTAACTCGTCTTCGGCTCGGGCGCCTACGGCGCCCTTGCCTACGATTCGTTACAAAAACATTGCGCTCGTTTCAACCCTGGCGGACCGAACGAACGGAACGGATACGCTACAGCGTATCCTTATAGTATCCACATCGTATCCTTATAGTATCCACATCGTATCCTCTCCGTACCATGCAAGAAAAACTCATTAAAAAAGAAAGATTAACATTTCACTTGTTAAAATTCGGATTCTACGTGAAATTTGGCGTTAAAAGGTCACGGAGTAATCGCAATAGTTTTTCTTGCAACATTAAAAACTTAAAAAAAATATAATACTTATCGATAACGTGGGCTGAAGGCGACTTCAAACGCATCGTCGTTCAATAGCAGTTAATAGGCGTTATCCGTCGACGATGCGTTTGAAGTCGCCTTCAGCCCACGTTATCGATAAGTATTATATTTTTTTTAAGTTTTTAATGTTGCAAGAAAAACTATTGCGATCACTCCGTGACCTTTTAACGCTAAATTTCACATAGAATCCGAATTTCAACAAGTGAAATGTTCTTCCTTTTTTAATGAGTTTTTCTTGCATGATACGGAGAGGATACGATGTGGATACTATGAGGATACGCTGTAGCGTATCCGCTCCGTTCGTTCGGTCCGCCAGGGAAAAAGGCCGTCTGTCTACACTAGTCACGAAATGTACTATTTCTCTCATATGTGATGTCGTGCAAAAGTTTCTGGACATCTATTTTCCAATAGGTTGAACAAGCACCCTAGTTTTAATAATAATAAACTGTAGATTTTGTCTCAATTATTGCATGAAAGGTGACAAAAGTACCCGTTTTATGGGCATAAATGAAAGCCAGTGTGTGTTAATTTTATTAGAAGTTGTTTGAAAAAACGTCAAATGTTAATGTTTCCGGAAAATATCAATAAATTTGAAAATAATGATTTTTGTATTGTTTTTGGGCTAATTTTAAAGATAATTTTCTGCAAGTCCGTTAGAATACTGTTCTATTAATTTGTTTTAATTCAGTTATGAAAACGTGACTTTATGTCAATATTGATATGTTCTTTCAATTAATCAGGGTGCTGAATGTAAGCTTTAAAATTTTCATTGTTTCATTTTTAAAAATGTTTAATTTGTAAATTACATTTTTCAATTTAGATTTCTCAAGAAACCACTCATAATCGCTAAATTGTACTGTTTTTAAGTTAAAATTGTTTGAAAATGATATAATTTTGAACACTTACAAATTTCTTGATTGATTGTTCAAACTATTTTACTTCTTAAAACGCAGTCTCTTCCTTTGTTTATAAAACACTGATGCGGGCCGGCATGATTTCTCTAAAAGAACTCTGGAGACGCTTTGAGGTTCGCTATGTCTGTTATAATAAATTTAAAATAAGAAAGTAAAAATTAAATATTCAAAAATACACAAATTGAAAATGAATTATTTTAAATAAAATAAGACTCGAATCATTAAAATTTCAGAGTGCTGAATTTAAACTTAAAAATTTGCATTGTTTCATTTTTTTTAATTTTTAATTTATAAGTGACATTTTTTAATTTTAATGTTTTAATAACAATATAAAATCCTTCAATTGTAGTGTTTCAACCTAAAATTGTTTAAAAATGATACAATTTTGAACACTTAAAAAATTTATTGATTCATTCTTCAAACTATTTTATTTCCTAAAGCGCATTCTCTCCTTACCCTGTTTAGCCAAGCTTTGTTTATAAAATACCGATGCGGACCGATATGAGTTCTCTGAAAGAACACATTGTGTCGCACTTATGTTACGTATCTACATTTAGAATTAGGCTAATTATATTTCATGAAGAAGAATAATAAAAATTGAAATTTCATTATGGAAAATTCACTATTATGACACTTATCATTATTATTACACATCTAAGTACTCAACAATTATAAGGAAACTATTGAAGATTGTTTCTTTTTTTCAAATTAGACACTGCGGAAATTCTCAAAACAGAATGAAAAAGAAACCGAAAAAATGCAAAATAGCAGTTTTCTAATGAATTCATACTACAAACGGTATTTCTTGTGTTTTTTCGAAATTAATTATTTTTAATCGATAAATGACGAGTTTCCAAGTATTTTGTAAATAATTTACAATTTTTTAAACAACTATTATTCGTTTAAAAAATATATTTTTCTCTGTAAGTCGCAAAAAATTATTATTTGTTACAATTTGAGGGATAAAAGATTGTTTAAACAAATGGAATTTTTATCCTATCATATATCTCTGTTTGTACATAAGGCAAATTGAGTTTTCTATGTAGATCAATATTTATCTCTCTAGGCTTTGCATCAGTTATCATCCTAATACATTTGTTTTGTGCTCTCTGTATCATAAGTATATTGCTTTTATTTGTGTTACTCCAGACCGGTGCCGCGTATAGAATCAGTGCTTGAATAATGACGTTGTACAAAATAGTTTTATTATTAATACTAAGCTTACTTCTTCTACAGATTAGACAATACAATAATCCTATCATTTTGGTCACTTTTCCTTTAATCGCTTTTACATGCGGAGTAAAGCTCAGTCTATATTGCAATATCACACCAAGGTACAAAACTTGTAGCCTTGGTTCAATAATTTTATCACACATTGTAAATTCCGGTATTTTTTCTTTCTTATCTTTATGCGTAAAAATAATTAATTGAGTCTTATCAACATTAATTTTAAGCTTCCATTTGTCAAAAAAATTTTCAACAACGTTCGCATATTTTTGCAGTCTAACTACCGGCAGTCTTTTGCTCACCCTTCTAGAAATAATTAATTGAAAACAATTCAGAACGATAGAACGAAATTTTAATTGTTTCTAATCGTGTTTCTTAATCGTGTGTGCACGATTGGGAACGATTGAGTGTTGCAAAGTTTCAATCGTTCCCAATCGTTCCCAATCGGGCCAATCGGTAGTAGGATTCCGAGGTTATGAAGTGGCAATTTGATGGCAGCACTTGCGTCTCGCGGGAATTATTTGAAAACGTTTATTTACATTTTTCGAGACAACACATTTTCAGCAATATGTTCATGAAGAAAATTAAATAAATATTTTGTAATTATTTCCGCGAGCTGAGAGTGCTGTTATCAACAAATTTGCCAATGTGGTGAAGTTTTTTTTATCAAATTATTCATTTCATTGTCTATAATTTTGTATGAAAAACGTGTAATTTATTAAATAAATAACTTAAAGTATTTTAGGTACAGAACAATTAAAATTAACTGAGAGTAAAGCTATTCAGATTATTTCTCATCTTCTAATATCCTACGGATATTAGCATTTTTACTTGTTAATCCGTCACCCTCTGTCCCACTATCATCCCACTATCTCACTTCGAAGATTCATCATTTTAATTTAAAATTCATCTTTTTTTGGTGAAACTTCAACTATTTCGTTGAAAATCGATATTTTTCATTTAAAAATTAAACTATGTGTTTGAAAATTTATGTACTTTGTGGAAAATTTGACTTTTTTTGTAAAAAAAATAATCTTTATGACTGAAAATTCATCTTTTTGGCATAAAATTCAACTATTCTTTTTCTTTGAATGTTTTTTGGTTGATAATTATTTTTTTTTAATGAAAATGTAACTATTATTCCAGTTCAATATTCCATAATTTTAGTTAAAAATTCTTCTCTTTTTTTGAACTTTCTGTTTTTGCCTAAAAATTTATTTATTCAATTTTTGGTAGAAAAATTATCTTTTTTAGTTGGAAATTCGTATTTTGGTAGAAATTCATTTTCTTGGTCCAAAATTCAATTATTCTAGTTAAAGATTCATCATTTCAGTAAAAAATTCATCTGTCTGGTTTAAAATTCGACCATTTCAGTTAAATATTTAAAATTTTATTTGAAAATTCATCACTTCGTTTGTTTGGTTAAACCATAATTTTTTTAATTTAAAATTTAATTATTTAAGTTTTGGTTGACAATTTATATTTTTTAGTAAAAATTAATTTTTTTGCTTGAAAATTCAACTGTTTCAGTTGAATATTCATTGTTTTAGTTGAAAACTCTTATGCTTGGTTTAAAATTAATTTTTTTTTTACTAAAAATGTTACTATTCCATTTTCGGTTAAAAATTATTATTTTCTTGGTTCAAAATTCAACTATTTGGTTGAAAATTTGTCTTGTTTAAACAACAATTCAACTACTGTGTTAAAAGTTTTAAATAAATGTTTGCGTTTTGCGGCAAATATGAATATGTTAATTTTAGTTGACTGGGGAAATTGAAAAACTTGACCGGGAATTTGATGCATGTATTTAATACAATTTTGAACTATTTTACGTGTAAATACTACAATTTTTAATGTTTAAATTTAAAAATAGTTTAATCTGTAACAGTTTTTAAATAGGTAAATCTCCAAATTCATTTCTGTGAATTATTGTTAATTTATTTAACTTTTTAATTACATAAAGCCTTCTGA
>CAKNYM010033127.1:0-12867 GCA_932195095.1 Andricus curvator
TCTAACAGCTGGCTCGTTCTAGAGTCGGATGTGATTTAGTTGAAATAATTTTTTTTAGATCTTTTATTATTGAATGACGGCATTTAACGTAGTTTCCTGTCAACTCTTGCATTTCTGAAAGTTTGAGGCCGATATTTTATGTATAAAAAAAGTTCGAACGTTCAAAAAATTTCGAGGTTCAGAAAAAATATGTGATAATAGGCTCCCAGTTTTAATTTGTTCGGAAATAATTTTTAGTGAAGTTCCTACCCAAATGAAGTACTTTAACGTACTTTATTGTATTCTAATACATTTTCCAAAGTTTCAGCTCGATATTTTACTTCTTTTAAAAGTTCTCAGGTACAAAAAAAAAATTCATTTAACTGATAAAGTGAGGTCGGCAATATAGGTATTTCGCTGTGTCACATGCCCTTAAAGTTTACAGACGGCTCAATGCCCAACGGCTTTTTGCCAAAATTCCCGTAACCCAGACGAAAATAAAATACCCGGATTTTTCTCTTTACTTTCTACTTTTCGTTTCAGATCCATTCAAATATTAAAAAATCGGTACTGAAATAGTAAACTTTCGTTTTCAAAACATAAATATTAAATACTTAAAATTGTTACAACTACAGACAGTTGAAAACTAAAGTAAGAGTTGTGAATGTGGTTGTAATTGTCAATATAGTCAGTATAGCCTAAAACTTGCAGTGTTTCTATTCAATTTTGTTATTTAAAAATGTTACGGTTTTATGTACTTAAATTTAGTTTTAAACTTAAATTAAGCAAAAATTTATCTCCATTCAAGTAAGGTTTATCTGAAATTAAGGAAACGTATGATTAAATTTCAAAATTCAGATATTAGCAATCTCAAAGTGAGAACAATTTTGGTTGAAAAAAACGTCATCTCTGAATTATTTAATGTCAGACATTTTTAACAATTCTCAGTATTCTTTTTTACTGTATCATAAAAATGCACCAAATAAATTTTCCATAGGTTATTTGAAGTTTATTATATTGGATCAAAAATAAAAAAATTTTAAAGACTTGAATTCTGGTCTTTAAATATTATAGATCAGGGAAAACGAAAAACTGTTCAGGGAAAAATCAGGGAATTTTGAAAAAGAAGTTTTGCGGTCACCCTGACTTAAAGCTAGGTTTAAGCTCATTTTCTGTCTTAAAAGTAGATTTTACCGAATAATAGTGAAATATCACTGATTAGCAATAGAGAAATTTTCACTGAAACTCTGCATTCCCTCATAAACTTAACTGCGGAGTAAAAAAATATGACTGCCAATCACTGATATTTCAGTGATTTGTTTCTCACTGATTCAAATTTAAAATGAATTTACTAGAAATATTGTGCACTTGGAAAATTTTACAAAAATAGGTTTGAAATCAGGTACATGACAAAGTTTTATATTTTTCTACCAAGCTACGATAAATAATTCTTTAATGGTAATAAAAACAAGTAGGAAGAATCAGAAAAGGATCATGTATAATTATATGGTTTCGAAATAAATATTGCAAATATTTCTTTGTGAATTTCATGTGCTAATTTTGGTCAAGTTCGCAATTTAAAATCGTTCAATTTTGAAAAGTCTTTGAGCTCTAATTCAATTGTGAAAGACTTTCAATTTCAAATAATTTGTGGTTGATTCTAAAACAATGTAAATTAAATCATTTATAAGCAATATTTAAACAAAAAATAAATTACAATAAATTGAGGTAAACGTTTGTCTCAATTAAAATCAATCTTAATGGTATTCATAGGCAACCCTGCAGATTGGAATGAGTCTTGAGCTTAGTATCTCCATTTAAAAATCTCGAAATGAAGTCTACTTTCTTATGAACCAGTTTATGCACCAAATTCAGAACACAAAAAAGTTCACAAATCAAAATTAAATTTCCAACTACCTCCTTTCCGACTCATTATAGAAAAATATATAACAAACGAAAAAAGAGGGAGAACAAGATGATTAATTCTGAAAAGCTTTGAATATATAGTGGTTGCAGTAAAATATATATAAGACTCATGTAATGTAAAATTGTAATAGTTATAATATATAAGAATATAGTATACAAATATAATACTATATGTGTGTAAAATTCTAGTGCCAATAAATAGAGTATAGACTATAGACCACAGAATGTGAAGGAGTCGATGTCTATGGGGAAAGGAAGGAACCTGAACCTTCATTGATTTCACTCCAAAGATTCTATGCCTCACTGAGGGTGAGGGGAAACCGATTAACGTCCACTGAAAAGCACGTACGTGCTGGCATAATGCATTCACATTCCTCCATAACGAATCGGAACATAAAATGTATAACCATGACTCCCGTTTATGTCTCACAGAGAAATATTTTCTTTCTGGCCTGCAGCTGCACTTCAAATCTGAATCCTCAAAATATTTTTACTTTCTAACAAAAGTACTCTCCAAATACATACGAGCATTCAGGGTGACCACTGGCCAAGAAAACCGGGAATTAGCCTGAAATTTTGAGCACTTGGAAAAAGCCGGGAATTTTGTTGAAAACTGGGAATTTTTCAGAGTTTTTTTACTTTTGCAATAAATATCGTCTCGCTCAACTTTAGAAAAAGAATGTGTTCGGAATTGCGCTGAGTGTTACTCTCCGTTAAAATATCGAATATATTTAAGATTTTAAAGTTAATGTTTCGTTTAAAAAGGAATTTTCTTTTTATACTACACTAGATTTCCGTAAACTGGATTTGTGCGTTCCTAGAATTGCTGTCCTCGGCAATTTAGTGATGAGGGGAGCCACAGGACAGAGAGACAGAGGCGGTGATCAGTCAAGCGTGACAAGCAGCATGAACACCGCACTCTCAGCGCGTTAGTTGCACCAGGTTACGTCGTGCGTCCAAATTCAACAGACATGCTTCATGCGGCCTTGTCTGTTTACGTTAAGAGTCTCTAGATTTGTGTCCAAGGACACTGCGGGCCATGTCCGAAACCTTCCAGAAATCCAGATTCCAGTGTATATATTTAAGAATTTAAAGCTTGCATTGATGGATCGTTCAAATACTGAAGTTCCTTTTATATTTGAGAAAGAAAACTTCCTGTTTAGATATTTGGATATACTTCCGAAAAGCGCATACCTCCGATTGATTTCAAACTCCGTATACTTATGTATTTTGATGCGCTGATTACGAAAATGATAGTGAAAATAGGCGCCAATTCCATTTTCATGGTGAAACCTATAAAAAACCAATGAAAAGTTGTAGACATTGGTCACAGAGGTGCGGGGGGCCCCCCCCCCCCCTCATCACATGAGACGCTGGAAAGGTTTAAGGATGTAACCTACATTAATTCGGTGACCATTCACAGGAGTGCCACAAGTTCTACTCCAAGCAATTCTACACTTTGTACCAACGTTTTCCTACTTTTCTCGAAAAATATTGGTTTTTTGGAAAAACTTCATTATGTATAAAAGGTGTATTTCCAGTAGATCTACGACTTTTGCTTGAAGATTTAATTTTTTTTTCAATTATTTACTGAGAATTATTTTCATGGGTTTCGTAATGAAAATCGAATTTGCGCCTATTTTCTCTATATCATATTCGTGATCAGCGCGTCAAAATACGTAGGTATACGGAGTTTTAAATGAATCGGAGGTATGCACTTTTCGCAAGTACACACAGATATTTAACCTAATAATTACATAGGTAACTTAAATTTATATAATTAATTACTATGTGTATCCACCTCCCGATAAAAATTATCTAACCTCGGATAGTCGTAGTTATCAAATTGTTTGCAATGTTTCAACGTTTTTATTCGAAAAATATCTCTAATAAAGTTATAATTTAGGGATACTCCAAATGTTTCGTAAATAAACTGAAAATCCGCTTTTCGAGAAAAGCTGATTTGAAGTTGCAGAATGCCAATAAGCTCGATTTTTTTCAACATCTATATTTTAGATCCTGGTTCAAAATAGGCCCTTCTTTGCAGAATGTCACGGTTTATATTCTGAAATAACATAAGTTGCTTCCTTGCGCAGAATTTTTACTTCACACTCTTTCCCGTATTCCCCTCTGTTTCCATATTTAAAGAACTCATCCTTTTGCCCATCTTTTCAATATAATTATCCTTTTTCTAATTTTTTCGCTTAAATGAGAACAGAATTAATAGTACCCAATAAGAAAATCAAAATATTTTTAATTTTAAGTTAATTCTTTTCTATTGAAAAGTTTACTATTATATTGTTAGTCCGGATTCGATCTCTTTTGTTTACAAATTCTACTATTTTGTTGAAAATTGTATTATTTTTTCTGAAAATTCAACGATTTTCTTAAAAAGTCATCTGTTTGGTCGCAAATTCAACTATTTTGTTAAATATTCGTCTTTTTCGATAGAAAATGCAACTGTCTTCTAAAAATGTAAAAGATGCATCTTTTTGGTTTGAAAGTTCAACCATTTGGTTGAAAAGACATCTTTTTTGGTTGAAGATGAACTTTTTTGGTTGAAGATGAACTTTTTTGTTGAAATTTCATCTTTCTTGGTTGAAGACGAATTAACTTTTTTGTTGAAAATTCATCTTTTTGGGTTTACAAGGCAAATATTTTCTAACTAATTCGACTTTTTAGCTAGAAAACTCAACTCTTTTTTGAAAATTCGTGTTTTTTGTTCAAAATTCATCAGTTTTGATGAACATTCGCTTTTTTGATAGAAAATTGGTCCTTTTGTATTGAAAACACATTTTTTGCCAGAAAGTGAATTCTTTTTCATTGAAAATTATGTTGAAAATTTTATTCTTTTGTTGAAAATTCAACTATTTTGTAAAAAAGGCATCTTTTTTGTTGAAAATTCATATTCTTTGGTTAAAAATATTCATCTTTTTTGGTTGAAAGTTAATTCTTTATATTTAAAAAGTCTACTATTATATGTTTGTTCCAGAATTCATCTCTTTTAAATGAAAGTTCTACTTCGGGGTTCAAAATTTCATTATCTTGTTGAAAATTCAACAATTTTCTTAAAAAGTCATCTTTTTTTATTGAAAGCTGATTCTTCTTATTTTAAAAGTCGCCTATTACATTTTGGGTGAAAAATTGATATTTTTGGGTTAAAAATTCTACTGTTTGGTTGAACATTTAATTATTTTATTGAAAATTCAACTATTTTCTTAAAAATTCATCTTTTAGTAGAAAAGTAATCTTTTTTGAATGAAAATTTAACTATTTGGTTGAAAGTGCAACTTTTTTTATTGAAAATACGCCTCTTTCGCTTGAAAGTTCAACTATTTTGTTATAAATGCAAATATTTGATTGGAAATTCAACTATTTTGGTTGAAAATTCATCTTTCTTGGTTGAATATTCCACTATTTTGTTGAAAATTCAATATATTTCGACTTGAAATCTCAGTAAAAGAGTTTATTCTCTTATTTTACTGAAAAACCACACTATTTCACCTGTTTTCAAATCATTTTAGGCTGTGAACTCTGAAATAGCTTTTACAATAATTTACATTATATATTTGACCTTGGAGTTTTAAAATGTTTCATTCTTTTCAAAATTTATATACATAAAGCAATTAGTATTGAATAATTATTAATATAAACGCCTAAAAGTGAAACGGCTAAAATGTAATTGTTGACCGCGAAAACCGGGAAATAGCCTGGAATTTCTTTTACGTTTGAGTAGCCACCCTGTACGTACAAAATATAGAAAGAGATTCAACTTTTACAAGAGAATTAAAACATCAAGATAGCTTCTGATGCCTATAATTCCTTATCTCAGGTTTTAACTGATGGCATATAAAAAGCACAGCACGGCGCACGCAGTAATATGACTCTGCAAAAATTTGGGTTATATGAGACTTCAGGCTTCATTACAAGAAGTGTGCACAGCGTAACGTAAATCGTAAATAAAGAGCAAGGACGGTCGTTACTGACCTATCTCGATCATAAATATTGGAAGTGTATCAGCTGAGTTGATAATGTGCTCCATTGATTGAGTGGAAACGATTATAAAAAGTGTTGTTCTTGACCTTACTTAAGAGTGAACGTATAACGAGACTCGTTTACAGCATAGGTGTGCTCAACGAGATTGAAATTTGCCTAGAGACCTGTAATTGTATTGTGTGCTGATAATGCATTGTTATTGTACACAAAGATGTAATTTCGCGGTTCGATGCTTATTTCACCTGCACTTGTAATCTGAACATCAAACGGAATTTTAACTTCAACTGTTTTTTTATTCTTTGAGAACTCCCGAAACGAAAAAAATCTAATATTCTAACACATGCAATCAAAGAAATGTCGCTGACTCTTCGTTATGTTCTCAAAGCACAGATTTATAATAGAAATCAGGCACAGTAGAAAAAAGGATTTGACGCTGGACGAAAAAAGATTCAGTGATGTACTTATGGCTATTTGAATCAGTGAAATTTCACTGAGTATCAGTGATTATTCACTGAAATTTCAGTAACATTTTACTGATTTTTCAGTAGAAAATTTTACTGAAATTTCAGTGACGCTTACTGAAATATCAATAATTTGTTCTACTAAAAAATCCGTGAAAAACTATACTGAAGTTTCAGTGAATAATCAATGATTCTCAGTGAATTTACATTGTTTCAAATAGCTAGAAGTATGACATGGGTCACAGTGAAATTTCACGGATTCAGATTAGGAGAGCAGAAATTATTAGTTCTACAAATTAATTCGGTGCCTTTACTTTGATGTCTTGTAACTTTTGGTCAAATTGAAGTTTTTCCGTCCTACAAGCTAATAGGTGGCGGCTCTGTGGACATAACCTAAAAAAACATTAGTGAATACAATGGCTCCCGACAAGTTCTTTTTGCATTCCAATTCAAAAATCACCATTGTGAAATCTCTGGAACTACTTTTTGCACGTTTTATGTGTCGCCGTACCTTCTCCCAAGGCCGACCAAATCATTTCGGTCGCTTCAGCTTCATTTTTTTAAATTGGAATTCAAAAAAAAATGCAATGTGTCCAATGTTCCTTGTCGGACACCAATGTATTCACTAATGATTTTTGAGGTTAAGTCCGCAGGGCCGCCACCTATCATATTGTTTTAAAGCTTAGGGTTCGCCCCTTAAAACAACTTTAGGGCAGCAAAAAAATCAAGTTTGACCAAGAGTTACAAGTCATCAAAGTCAAGGCACCGAGTTAATTTGCAGACCTAATAATTTTCAAGTCGATCAAAGATATGATATTATATTTAATATATGCATACACTGCATTACATTGAACAAAGTTGTTCTTTATCTATAATTAATATGCTCCCAAAGTGTATCGTTTCTAAGTCTCGTTCAATGATTTCTCAGTCAAGCGTTAATTTTATGGTGTATCCTTGACACAGCCTATATTACACTCTATTCTGCCCTCTTCCTGCGTTTTGACTCGTGATTCTGCATACAGCGTTCTGCAGGCATATCATTACCAATCTCTTTAAACCAGATTATTAATCATTTCACTCACACGTCATATGCCAGAATCTGGCCGGCAGGCTTTTGAAATTTCAATCATAAGACAAAAATGTCTGTTACAAAATAGATTATATATCATTTCCCGAAAAGATTTAACAGGCACACAAAAAAGGGTGCAGAGCCAAAAAAGCGTCCTCTATAGTCTATAGCATTGTCGTATTGATCTAGCAGAGTAAAAATTTGCATTGTTTAGAATTTTTTGCTTACCCGTTTTTTTTTTATTCCAGTTTAAATTTTTAATGTAGGTAAAATTATCCCAAGTAGGCCACCATAAATCGAAAGTCATTTTTTTCGATATAAAATGAATTTTGTAATATCTCTTATGTTCGAAATTAAGATTTCCTCATGTTCTGGTCGCAAACAAAATTTTATTCCAAAAGTTATAAACAATGAAAATTTAATCTTACAACATGATCAACACTTATCTCGTGAACGGCTAAACGGATTTTGACGATTCTTCCTTTGAAATTTTTGTTTCAAAACGTACATTTCAGAAATCTTCCTTCTGAATATAAAAACATTGAATTTAAAAAAAAGTAACAATTGTTTATAAACAAATTGTACTTTTGTTCTCTTAAAACAATTTTTTTTCGCATGTTAATTTTACATTTTTCCTGGAGAGAAACGCGAAAGGAAAATACTAGTTTCTATTATTTCACGGGATATAAATTTTGTATTGCGACGCACGAGCGCTCAGAGCATGTTGTGCGTCAGTCTATTTAAAAGAATAGTAATCACTATTCTTTTAAATAAAGTTCAATTTATTTATAAACAATTGATATTTTTTCTAACACATTTAATGTTTTTATATTCGGAAGAAAGATATCTGGAATGTACGTTTTTAAACAAAACAAAAGTTTAATTTGTTTATAAACAATTGCTATTTTTTAAAACAAATTCAATGTTTTTATATTAGGAAGAAAGATTTCTAGAATGTATGTTTTTGAAAAAAAAATTCAACGTAAAAATCATCAAAATCCGTTTAGCCGTTCACCAGAAAAATGTTGATCATGTTGTAACATTAAATTGTTATTGTTAATAACTTTTGCAAAAAGATTTTCTTTGCGACAAAAAGCTGGGGAAATCTTTTCGAACATAAAGGCTATTAAAAAATTCATTTTACAGCGAAAAAAACGACTTTCGATTTCTGGTGGCCTACTTGGGATAATGGGGCTGTTGCATATTTTCAAATAATTTTTTTTTTTAGTAAAATTAAAAGAACACCAAAAAAATAATGTAACTACAAAAGGAAAGTTTTTTAAAATCAAGTTTAAATATTTTTTTTAATGTTTAAAATGTATATTTTTTGAATTTTTGCGGGAAGCACTTTGCAGGAAGTACTTCATTCTGATTAGCGCGGTTGTCCGGTTGGTGATGGAGGTGATGGAATATAATATGGCCGCTAGCGACTGAATACGTAAACAGTAAACATAACCTATTGTAAAAGATATTCAAATTGAGGTTATCTTTGGAAACATTTCATTCTCACGCACTTGAATGATATTCAGGGTGTCTACCCTACCTGGAAAACCTGGAAAACCTGGAATTGTCAGGGAATTTTTATATACCTGGAAAAACCTGGAAATGTCAGGGATTTTTTTTTAAAGTCAGGGAATTTTTTCCAGAGGATGCTTAATTTTTTTTTAATTGCAATATTAAATTGAATAACAATGATTCTTTATTTGTAAAAGTAGCTTTATATTACTGTATTGAACTATTTGATTGAAAAATCGTTTTTTTTTGTTTAAAATCAATTTTTTAAACTGAAAATTTAACTATTCTGTTTCCTATCTTTGAAAGTTGGTATTCGTCGCTTAGTTACCGTTACCGTTACTTAGTTAACCATAAGGCGATCTCATCGACGATGGGCGATCTGTGTTTATTTGAACTCGAGATGTTTGTTTTCATAAGAAGCTTAGTGGAAGTATATGCATTTATACTTCGGTATATATATGATTCCTTTCACGCATTTTTTAAAAATAAGGCTTTTAATTAACATTTTAAATATTTTATTCGTATTTTGAAAGATTCATTTTCGTTTTAACGTTTTAGTCATAGTTCATTTATATTTCAAAATGTTTGAAACTTTCGAAATTTGGAGTACCATTTAATTTTTTAATTGTGTTTGGATTTTTTATAATAAATTTTGTTAATTTTTTAATTTAAAAACCAACTTCACATTTTTGTTTAACTTTTCAGAAGGGCTTTGGCCTTTTTTAAATGAATAGGATAAATTAGTTTAGGGTATCAAGAAAGAATGTATTTCCAATAATTCGTTTCTACGATAGCTTGCAAATATATAATAATTATTAATTATTTTAACAATTTTCATAAACATATTTAGAGTTTGGCTATTTTTCAAGGAATAGGTACAGTTTGTTTACAAAGTCAACTACGAATGTCTTTCTGATGAAACTTTTCTATGTTGCTTCGTAAATTTACAATAATTATTAATAATTGAACCAATTTGCATAAACAAAGAGTTTGGCTATTTTTCAACGAATACGGTAAATTTCTTTTACAGAATTCACTAAGAATATCCTTCCGATGACTCTTTTCTATGAAGCTTTGCAAACTTACAACAATTATCAATTATTTCAACCAATTAAGAGTTTGGCCACTTTCCATCGAATAAGCCCAATTTGTTTACGGAATCACCAATAATGTATTGCCAATAACTCTTTTCTACGATACTTTGCACAGTTACAATAATTATTAATTATTTAAACAGTCTTCATAAACATATTCAGAGTTTGGGTATTTTTCAAGGAATAGGCACAATTTGTTTACGGAGTCAACTAAGAATATCTTTCCGATTACTCTTTTCTATGTTGCTTTATAAATTTACAAGAATTATTAATTATTTAAACAATTTTGATTAAAAAATTAAGAGTTTGGCTATTTCTCAACGAATAGGCTCAATTTTTTTACAGAATTAAGTAAGAATATCTTTCAGATTACTTTTTTCTATAATGATTTGCAAATTTTCAAGAATTATTAATTATTTAAAGAATTTTCATAAACAAATTAAGCGCCCGGTCATTTTTCAACGAATAGGAACAATTAGTTTGGGGAATCAAGAAAGAATGTATTCCCAATAAATCTTTTCTACGATACTTTGCAAATATACAATAATTATTAATTATTTTAACAATTTTTCTAAAAATATTCAGAGTTGGTCTATTTTTCAAGGAATAGGCAGAATTTGTTTACGGAGTCAACTAGGAATGTCTTTTCGCTGACTATTTTATATGCTGCTTTGTAAATTTACAAGAATTATTATTTGTAATATCATTATTTTTAACGACTTGGCTCAATTGGTTTACAGAACCAAAAAGAATGTATTAAAAATAAGTCTTTCCTATGTTACTTTGCAAATTTACAATAATAGTTAATTATTTTAACAATTTTCATACACATGTTCAGAGTTTGGCTGTTTTTCAACAAATAGGCTCACTTTGTTTACGAATTCAACTAAGAATATCTTTTCGATGACTGTTATCTATGTTGCTTTCTAAACTTACAATAATTTTCAATTATTTAAACAATTTTAATTTAAAAACTGAGAGTTTGGCTATTTCTTAACGAATAGGCTCCATTTTTTATAGAATTAAGTAAGAATATCTTTGCAGTGACTTTTTGCTATAATGCTCTGCAAATTTCAAAGAATGAATAATTATTTAAACAATTTTGATAAACAAATCAAGTGTTTGGCTATTTTTTAAAGAATAGGCTCAATTTGTTTACGGACTCAATAAAGAATGTTTTTCAAATACCTCTTTCCTATGATACTTTGAAAATTTACAATAATGATTAATTATTTAAACAATTTTCCTGAACACATTCAGAACAATTTGTTTGCGTAGTCAACTAAGATTATCTTTCCGTTGACTATTTACTATGTTTTGTAAATTTACAAGAATTATTAATTATTTAAACAATTCTGATTACAAAATTTAGAGTTTGGCTATTTTTCAACGAATAGGCTCAATTTTTTACAGAATTATTTATTCTGCATCATGAGATGGTATCCATGCGAAGCCTTGTACAAATCAAAATTATTGAAGTAAAAGTTAATTTCATGGTATTTTATTAAAATTCATTTCCAAATAAAATAAATACATGCAAATAAATAGGTCGCGCGCGGAGCGCGCGTATGAGGCTCTAGTTTGGTTGAAAATTGCTCGGTTTTAGTTGAAAATTCGTGCAGTTTGTTGAAAATTCGTTCTTTTCTGGTTGAAATATCAACTACTACATTTTCCGTTCCGAATTCATCTTTTCTGAATGAAGATTTAATTACTTGGCTGAGAGTTACTTTTTTTTTTAAATTAATTTTTTGTTGTTGTCGTTTTTTATTTGGCTGAAAATTAATTTTTTTACTGAAAATTGAACTATTCTTGTTGCAACTTTAACTATGTTGTTGGAAATTTGTTTTTTTTTCTGTTGAAATTTTTTTTTTTTTTTACTGAACATGTAACTATTTAATATTTGGTTGAAAAATTATCTTTTTTAGTTGAAAATATTGACTTTTTTGGTAGAAATTAATCTTCTTTATTGAAGATTAATCTTTTTGTTTGAAATTTAATGATTCTAGTTAAAGACTCATCATTTTAGTTGAAAATGCATGTTTTTAGTTTCAAATTCAACTATTCCAGTTGAAAATTCATCACTTTGTTTGAAAAAAAAATTTTGTTCTACCGTGAAATGCAACTATTCCAATTGGAAATTATATCCTTTCAGTTGAAAATTCATCTATTTTCATGTATTTTATTCAAAATTCGTGTTCTTTAGTAAAAATTAATCTTCTTGGTTGAAAATTCATCTTTTTGGTCGAAAAATTAACTATTCCAGTTAAAGTATGATGTAGAAAATTCATCTTCTTGGTTGGAAGTTAAATTAAATTTGTTTTAAAAATAAGTCTTGTTTTTTTTTGTGGAAAATGAATTTGTTTGACTGAAAATTTAACTGTTCCTTTTTTGGTTGAAAACTTATATTTTTTAGTTCAAAATTCAGCTATTTGTTTGAAAATTGATCTTTTTGGTTGAAAATTCAACTAGGTAGATAAAATAAAAATTTGTTTGAATTATTATTCAAATTCATGGACTTTAAGTGACAAATTCAAAAAATGATTAATTATGTTTTTAGTATTATTTAATTATTTAATTAATTGATCGTGCTAAAATATTTAATAATATCTTGTAATATTAATTGAATTCCTAGAAACTGAAAAAAAAACATTATTTATAATAAACTCACGAAACTGTATACATATTCCGAGTCGATTTTTTTTTAAATATAAGAAATATTTGAATGGCTCCATCCTATGAAAAATTATACCTGGAAAAAACTTGAGATACCTGGAAAAAACCTGGAATTGTCAGGGAATTTTTCTCCAGGATTTGAGTAGACACCCTG